>JAGFPH010008579.1:30850-50180 GCA_018207615.1 Philaenus spumarius
GTATGGACCTCTATACAATAAAAATAAATTGCAAAAACTTCCTACAATCTATACAACTAAATTTGTGTAATATTATTATTAAGTGATATTAAAACCCATTTGCAGTTCGATTATTTAACTCAAAGTAAAGAAATAGAATAGCTACCATTAAATTAAAATAATAATTAATTTACGATATGTACCCTTGTCAAATAAAGTACATTAACATTAAACACCCGTATTTTAATACGCGCTCTACCACCTGCCCTGATCATAAGTATCTCTTTTACCCACAAGTAACTTAAAAAAAAGTTCAATATACTCACTAAATTCTGTTTGTAAATTTATATAGGTAAATTTATATTTAATAATATATAGGTGTAAATCAAGTGATTTTAGTGTTAAAAACAGGTGATTGTACACAAATTGGAAAATTCAGCTATTATAACAACACCTGAATGTGCAGTTTTGTGATGTGTTTTGTTATTGCAGCTGTGTTTTTGTTTCAAAGTGAGAATTAAAATCAAATCTTAGGCTGTATGATTAAAAACATTATAAAATTATTTCAACTGTACTTTTTTACTGTAATGGATAACACTGGAAGACTACCTCTGAAAGGTAGGCCATCACGAAGAGGTATTGCTCCTAGAAATATAGCCTATATATAGGGGCTATTGCGTCTACAAGCCACTAGTATAATATAACAGCTGATTTCATCCATCATTATTATGTAATACTTAAACAAAACCCAGATTATATTATACTTTGGGGTTAAGTTTACAACTTCAATCATTCTAATTTCTTGTGAAGTTTATTTTTTTTTAAATATGAGTTATATAACTAAGGTTATAACTAACTAGATTAATGCTGTAATACACTATAAGATTTGCTTTGAGGTTATACACTGTATATAAATACAACCTTTTATCGTCAATATATTCGTTTGTAAAAATTTTAAAAAGTGATGCATATTCGTTTAACTTCGGAAACATTCGTACATCTTCGTAGAACCAGTTTGTTGATAATAACCGGTCTAACATATAAACATATTGGATTAATAATTTCTTCACTATAATATTATTAACTTCTAAATCATTTGATCTATCAATATGAAATAAAAATCAATTAAAAGATAACTAGCTGACCCGTGCGAAGCATTCGCATTCTAAGTTACTTAAATACCACTTAATTAATGTACACACCGTATATTTAGTATCGTATAGTGCGTATTTAGTCATGGGCATAGGTGAGGGTTGAGTAGGCCTAAAGAATAAATGTGCTTAAATTGTATATCATTTATCAGTGTTGCCAACGCCAGGAAAATATCCCTACAACTTACTTGATCTTTCATCACTGTTATACTTTCGGATTCTTTATTGTTATTATTATTTTTTTTTCGTATAAATGTATTTTGTATATTTTTCCGGTGTAGCGGTTAAGGAAAGCTTTAAAATGATGCCTCATTCATGTAATTTGATGATGTATTAAGGAAGTTATGGCGTACCGACAAAAAAATGGCCTTGAGAAATAATATATGTGATATTTGTATCTTTCTTTAAATATATAATAACTGATACAAATAAAACATTTTAACAAATAGGCCTACGGTTTTCTAATCTTTATAGTTGTACACATTGACCGAGGTAAAAATCCCTGTCAGAATAGTTAGGTAGGAATAAATAAAGTCTGTTGTTTTTAAATAGTATTTTTACTTGATGCATTTCTGATGTTTATCTAATTGATTTGCCTGTGATTTTCACAAGGGCTAACTAATTACTCCATAAAAGTTACATTTTTATTTTTTACTGTACAGGAAAATAAAGCAAAACTTTGATCAGCTGACTGATTACGAATCTGATTTAAAAGTTGAAGTTTGTGGTGGCCCAGTATATTCTGTTCAGTTTTTTTAACAGGCTAATCTTTGAAATTAATGTTCGACATGGTGTTTATTCTGCCAACGTAAATGAAAACAACGTAAATATTATACAATAATAAAACCGTTTGAATTTAATTAACAGTATTATAATCCTCAACTACTTGTAATATTAGTTACCATGGAAACGTCGAACGAGATTAGTTTATTATACTAACATTAAATTGTAGGGTAGATTATCCAGTGTGTAATATTTTATTTTGTAATAATATGAAAGTATTTTATAATCATCACGTGAAATGTACATTTAATTAACTTGGAATAATAGCAATTCATCACTGAAACCAATAAAACGTCATTCGATGAAAGATAACAGAATAATCAAATTAATGCTTCCAGCGTTGACAAATCGTACAATATTTAATTGAGTATATTACGCGCATGCTCAAGTTGACAGGTCAAAAAACAAGTTGACTGTAATAATGGTAAATGTCTACGTTAAATTACTTAGGTTATATAGCTGGAGTAAAACTAAAGACAATTAGAGGAAGGTTGCCTAAATCATTCCACTTTTAACGTTTTATTTTGTATATACCATAAAGAAAAACTTTGAAAAAATAATATAGCCCTGGAAAGTATTGGTTCTTAAGAAAAGTAAAACTAATTTTTAATAAATAATATAATGATATTTGGCTAAGTTAAAACAGTTTTTGTAAAGTTATGCAGTCTGTACAATTTAGGAAACCAGTTGCCTAAATCGTACCTCATATATCCTAAATCGTACCACACTAGTAAAGTTGACAGTAAGTTAATTAAAAATAGCATGAATAATTTAAGAAACTATTTATTAACACAATGTTTTTACACAATTTAAAGGCAATAGAAATATTTTTTATATAATTTGGAAATGTATTACCCTGGTGTAAGTTGACAATAAATTAAATACAATAAAATGTCATGAATAGGCCCAATATTTTCACTCAATATAATAAGAAAAGAAATATTTTTTAATTTGAAAATAAATTGTTATCTTTTGCCCTGTGCTTCTACTAGCCTAACAACTGCAAAGTGAACACACAAATTTCTTTATCTTTGCTTTTGATCCAGCACACCTTTCATGGACCCATTTCCTGCAAATCAAGCACTGCACCACCTGTCCTCAATTGAACTTTCTTCGCAAACTGCGCAATACCACTCTGCAGGATTTATGTTGACAATGACATCACGCGCCGCTGAGGTCCCAGCTTGGTTTAGGAGACCAACACCCAACACCATAGCTTTCTTGGTAATCGATTTCTTTGACTTCTTTGTTAGGCCAGGTAGGTTACGTGACACATCTGTAGAGTTTTTAGATAAAGGCCCGATTTTCAATTGCAGCTCTTTCAACTTTTCCTGTGCCAGTTTAAGTTCCCCAGTCAGTTCCAGTTTGCTTTTGTAGGGGCTACTTGTTAATATAACTGACTTTTGCATATTTAAAGTAGACTTCACTTTATAAACATTTCTCTTTTTGGTTGGTTTTGCAAGTGGAGAAATTATTTCAATCGAAACATCCAGGTTTGGAGTTAAACTCGTTGAACTGTTAGGTAAGGTTATTTCAACATCGAGAGGTTGGTTTTCATCCAAGCAGGTTTTCTCTTGGTTTAAAATTTCTGTTGGCGAAAAGTCTGAATCTTTAAAGACTGAAGAGTCAACGGGCCACACACCACTACACTTGAATCCATTAGAAGAATTCTCAGTTGTTGCAGCCTTTCCATATGCTTCATTCACTAATTGTGAAATCTGGAATTGAGTAACTCGTAAACCAGGATTAGTTCGCAGCCATTTTTCTACAGCTTGGGTGAAGTAACCTTTGAAAGGCTTAAAAAATGACACTGAATTGTCTAAATTTATTATTAAATGTATACATATATATGTGTGTGTTCAGTAAAAATATGGTATTATCCATCCACATATTAAGATGATGTATTCAAGCTTATAATAGAGGCTATGAGGAAGTCGAAATATAATAATTGACAACTAGATTGTGTAGGCCTAAGTTATCATAATTACTTGATTAAATAAATTACATTACAATATTTTGGCACATTTGTAATCTAGACCACTAAAATATTTTAAACTCAGAATAATTGTATAATTAAAAATAAATTTCGTCAGTAACAGTTTTATTGGAACTCGAAAAAATATTTTCTTTCCGTGAGTTAAGCTCGAACATT
This sequence comes from Philaenus spumarius, assembly GCA_018207615.1. Lineage (NCBI taxonomy): Eukaryota > Metazoa > Arthropoda > Insecta > Hemiptera > Aphrophoridae > Philaenus > Philaenus spumarius. The sequence continues at coordinate 34,916 of JAGFPH010008579.1, forward strand.
TTATGTTATAATATTGTTTTCACACATTTATAACCGTATAAGCAACTCGGTTGATTTGTTGACTGCCTAGTCTCTTTCGAAAGTTTGAAATGAATCAGAGAATAGCTTAAATTCTTAAATTCATTCTCACGTTCCGTACCACTAATAAGTTGGAATTTCTGCTTAAACCAAAAACTAGACAAAAATTAGATGAATATAAAACAACCGGTGTCTACAAGTTAATATGCAATGATTGTCCTAGTTTCTACATAGGACAAACTGGACGTCCCTTTAACATTAGGTACAAAGAACATTTGCCACCTAGCAACCTTAGAGTTATCAAATCCACTTATGCCGAACATCTTATCAATAACCTCCATTGATATACTGATATTACTACTAATATAAGTATATTACATAAATGTAAGAAGGGAAATACTCTAAACGCGTTAGAGGAATTCGAAATTTACAAAGGTTTAAAAGCTGAACCCAATAACATATTGAATGATCAGCTGTCATTTAAGTCAAACCTGTTGTATGATATGCTAATCACAAGACAAGGGAGGGGGACACGGTAAAATAATCGTTGCATAACCTAACTTCAATCAGTACCATCTTAAACAACTGATGCGGTGTGCACACCAATGATCGTATTAAAAAAGTGCGTGTTTTGACTTTAACGATCTTCACACGGAGTGAAATATATGTGTGGTTTTGTGTTCTTGTGTATATGATATGTTTATGAAAACCTGATGATGGGTATTTCATGCCCGAAATTGCAATTGTTTTATTAAGAGAGAAAACAAAAAGGATCAACAGACGTGAGTACTCACATGCAATGTAATATAATCTTAAATAGCATCCTTACAATGCAATCTATTTTCAGACATAATTGTCAATATAGATAACATACTTTTGTTTATTTAAGTAAAATACGAGTTTTGAAACGCGTTTAATTTTAACAAAGTTGTGAAAATGTATTAGTTTCTAATTTAAAATTTCCATTTAGCAGATAATCTCACTTACCCGGTTCATAATGAAATAGGAAACGCACAAGGTACACGAAGGGGTTTTGCAAAACCATTAAAGAAATTGGAAGCAAGAAGCCTTCTGTATATCTTACTTAGTGTATTAACTTGTTTACTTAAAATGTTCTCGTAAATCCTGGGAAGAACCGATATTTAATTCATTTAGTATCTAATCTTTAAAAGCTCCTTTAGTATTTCATTTTCCTCTATTAATGTAATTTGAAGGCTCGGGTACCCTCGGGTTTGCAGGCAAGTAAAATTTTACATAAAACGATACAAATAACCACACTAACTGAGCAGAAGTTATTTTTGCAAACATTTAGCACCGATGTATTCGCTAAATGCGACGAATGGTTCCACTAAATCTAAAACAAAGAAAATCCAATTCAATTTCTAATATTAATAGCTTACCACTGATATTGAAGCTGTTTTACTAACCTCAATTCAAACGTGTAGTGTCAGATTGTATGCTTTTCATTAACCCAAGTCATAACCATAAACTGAGCTGTCAAGCTTTCAGCTGAAATTCCACTTCTGTAACAAACGTTTACGTATTAAAGTCAGACAGAAACAAACAGCGAAACAACGCGCATAACTCGGATTAACAAATGTTTGCTTAAACTAAACATTCTCCCGTTATAACACACTTCATACAAACAAGTATTTATTACGCATATGATACTTCACACATCTTAGCTTAAAGTCGGTGTAAATTATGTTGACATAACACTCTGTTAAACGGTATTCCTACAGGGTTTAGATGAATTGAATTGTTTTCGTAGTATAGTAACAGAACTATAAAGTTGTAAGTTCTATACAATATAAACTAATTAAATATTTCCCAAATATTTGGCTGAAACATTGAAACCTGTTATTCACGGGAATGACCATTGATTAGGACAGAGATTTTTAAATTTTATACAGAAGAGAGGAAATTTTTAAGTTATAAAACATTTAAAAAATGTGATATTTCAAGCTGGTCAAGTAGGCCTAATAAAAGATCAATTTGGCATAATTTTAATACTAATAGTAGTTTGATTATGGTATAGTAAGTATTTTTCGTTTTTGTCTTTGCTCTTAAATAGACTAAAAATAACAATTGTTTGTGAAGAGAAATTACTTGATTCTAAATTTGCCAATTTGATTGCTATGGTAATAATTGTACCCAATTGTAGCCCTGGCGCGCAAAGGAAACCTTCTTCCACCAATTGTGACGCTAGGCCTCCGCTTTTCCTTGGTCCTGTTCAACTCCGGTGCTATCAGGATGGCCTCCGAGCTGAAAAGATGTCGCCAAGGTCCGCGGAAAAAGAGAAGCTTTTTTTTCTAATTACTTTCTTTTGTTTCGGTGCTAATCTAGTACAAAACAAATCCAATTGGCTCTTTAAATTTACACGATTATTTAATAGTTGTTAATAGGATAGGAACCACACACGCGGTCTTATCGGCGAGCCTTCTCCCAAGATACTGCATCCTGGTCAATTGATCCCCTCCGGAAGTGCCGGAGACGCTTGTTCTGCACTTCCAAGACTAGCTGCGATTTTACACGTATTCTTTACTTCCCACTTGCATTCTGAATCTTTTGTGTTTTGTGCATGATGGACTAATCGCTCTCAAGGAACGTGTGTTGGTTCAGTTTAGACGTAACCATTGTGTTTAGCTTTTTATTAAAATCAGCGGTGTTATCTGTCTTAGACCTAGTAATGAACCTCTGTATTTTGACCATTTCCATTACTTAAATAATTTCTAAGTGGACTTCAGAGTACCTTCACACTACTATGTAGACATAGTAGTGTGAAGGTACTCTGAAATTTTCAATGCTCTAGCTATCATAGTTTTGGTTGTATGCTGATTATGAATCAGTCAGTCAGAACTTCATCTTTTGTGTAATAAACTGATGATTTAATTTAGACATGGAATATTCAGAAATGTTTTGAACACTAAATAAACACAAAATTCCTAATAAACTATTTTGATAAAATTTAAACACTACTGTTCATAAAACAAGCGTTACACTAATAGTTTGCTAACCTAATATATTCCTATTTACATCACCAGTCAGGGTTTAGTGGTTCTGTGAGGTTTCCCCGTTTTTGTTTTAAAGGTAGTAAACCCTAAAAAAGATAATAATTTGAAAGTTTAATTCCTGAGAAAATACAGTGCAGGGTTTGCAATATTTACAGCATTATGTATTCAAGCCAAGACGATGGATAAGCGTCTTGGATGTCTTCACATAAATAATGCAACATTTCTGAGCAGCTTTGTTCTGACGGGATTTAGACACTTTGCGTAGCCTAACCAAACAATATTTCTTTTTTTTCGAAACGCACTTCTAGTAGAGAGTAATGGTGTTATGCTTTGATTAGACGAATACATATAATATACATTGCATTGATCGTTCTAGCTTTAATCATACCAATTCTAAACTATTACTTACTAAATCAGTGTTAACAACAAAACCCTCTCGCCAAGCTATTCTGGAAAAAATATTAATTTAAAAACAAGATAAATACATTAAACTTCCGTTGGTTGCGTGGTAATAGTTCGCGAATAGTCCGACACAAGATGAAAATCAACACCAAATTCTTTTACAGATATAAAGTTATTTTCTTATTGTTTAAACAAAAAACACCTGTTCTTTATTTGTGACAGTTGATTCTTCTATAGAAATTTGTCAAAAAGCCTTGCGTCTTTTTCTTCAAACGTAATTTGTTTTAAAAGATGTATGCTGGTAAACGGTAGCATACTGCATTAGTTTACACAAAATAACATTTCTCGATTTTGTTGGCTTGGTTGAACACGATTTTTGTAAGTTAAAATTGTGATAAACAAACAAAAAGAGCACATTCCCCTCTTTATAAAATTGGTGTTTTGTCACGCATCCATCCCACAACCACTCAGCTCTCTCTATTCTGAGAGAAAACATGTATCTTAAGTTCATTAAAAAAATATAGTTTTACATTTTTTTTAGGCAGATATTATTTTAAATTGCATGCTTATATTAAATGTATTAGGAAAACTAACAAACCAGTTATCTGCATCTTATTTGGTACGTCATACTAATGTTTTTTTTTTTTTAATATTAATCTGAATTCTTTTCGTGGGCGGTTTTGGTCATCCGATCATCTCTAGACACACAATCCCCAAAACAAATGAATTACTTATTGTCCGTATATCAGAACAATACCAAAAAACGAGGGAAGAAAGAGGAAAGCGTTTTTCTAATACAAATCGCGTAAAAGCACACAGGCAAGCGGTAAAAAAAACACTGTCTCAAAAATCGCACAGAATCAGCTAAAATACTTTAAGATGTAACATTTGCTGCAGGTAACCATATTATTGCAATAGGAAACATTGTCCTGTCAGTTAGTAGTATATATAGACAAGTAAGCGCGTTGAGAGGGAATATGCGATTCATAATATATTATAATACGTTATTATAATATTATAATTATTATATTATAATAATTATCCCTTATATAAGGAATTATTCTTAGAATTCTGTGTAGAGTGCATACACTAATACCTCACACAAAATCATTAGTCCCTAAATAAATACTGCTTACATTATAATGATCACTATTTTTCGCATCATATTATAATTATAATATTATTACATAGTTATATTATAATTATAATACTATTACTATATTATAATTATGCAATTTCAAAATATGTTATAATATTTTTTGAAAATATATTGACTTGTGTAATTTGTTGACCTTTATTCTCCTCTAATATTAATACTGATAAAAATATATATCGGTAATAGAAGAATAAAAGGATACATAATTCATCTGCCGCATTTAACTAACAATGGATTGTTTTATTTTTATCGGATTTTATTGCAATAAATTTACGATAGTATAACTGAGTATTAAATTTTAAACTAGGACAGTGGAATTAAAATACTAACTTCTCATATAACTTCACGTATATATATATATATACATATAAGCATCGAAAATGTATTGCCTAACCTTAAAATGTAAAAGAAATAAGAGTATGAAATATTATGGTTTTAGCTTAAAGGGTTACATTGGTATTTTGTACAGAAATAGGTCATGATACAAATGGTACGTTATAAAATGATTTTAAACAACAATAACGAAGTGTTAACATAAAAAAACACTTAATATACAATTACCATGTGAAATATTAAGTGAAAGATATGTTTAACTCTTTTGAATCTTTGTTTCTAGAGGTCTTCCGTTAAGAGCTCTTTAGACAGCTCCCCATGGGTAAAATTCCATCTTCTGTAAAATGAATGTCTGTTGAATTCAATTACTGCTTCCCCGCAGTATAAGGAATACAGTACGTCTTTTTACTTTCTCACTATACTATAGTATAGAGAAAGTATAGTGATCGCAAACAAAAATCGATGTTGAGATTTTTGTGGAAATATCCGTTTTGGGACCCCTGAGCCCAAAAAAGTGGTTTTACAAAATGTCTGTATGTAAAACATTCTACATATAAAACATTATTTTATTGATTTTGAACAAATTTCCAAATATGTCAATTAGGCCTGTATAGATTCACGAAAAAAGATTTTAAAACATTTTTTAAAAACAACCCCCTTTTTTACCAAAAAATCAATTATTACGTTTTCATAAAAAAAAACGTCTCTAACGATTTTGATAAAATTTGGCTTATTTGTAGCCCTTAACGTACCCTACCTCATGCAAAAAAACACATGTTTCAAAAATTTCTCGTTTAGCTAGTAATAATAATAAAAACTGATTTTTGGGTTTTTTTTGCCAAAAAGTGGGTTGTTTTTCAAAACTGTTCGAAAGCAAAACGAGACATTTTTTAAAGATGTGTTTTTTCCCATATGGTAGGGTACATTAAGGGCTGCAAATAAGCCAAATTTGATCAAAATCGTTAGAGCCGTTTTTTTAAATAAAAACCTAATAACTGATTTTTGGGGGTTTTTTGGCCAAAAAGGAGGTTGTGTTTCAAAACTTTTCAGGATCTTTTTTCGTGCATCCATACAGACCTCATTGACATGTTTGGTGCAAATTTGTTCGAAACCTATTGACTAGTTTTCTCTTTAGCTAATAATAATAATATTTATTAGTTACTCTCCTTCTGTAATGTACCATACTTTAGCCTCTCCTACTTTAATACAATTATGACGTCACAGTCGGGGTTACATACGGGTTTGGCGTGCGAAGCACGCAATGCATTGTGTATGGAAAATACTCTCACAAGACGGGGGTTGGCGTGCAATGCACCGTGCGTCGGCCGCTTCTCATGGCGTTCAGTGTCAAGCTCACACAGTGCGTCCTTAGCAGTGAACGTGTTAATAGTTTAAATATGTTTGTGAGTATGTGCCAGTTTCTGGTACCGTTTATTAAACATGCTACACGAATACGGTCAAAGAGCCTTCTCAACAGAAAATCAATTTAGCCTACCCATTCGAAATGTGCGCTTCTAACTCTGCATTTTCAATTGTATTAAAAAAAAAACATTTTAAGAAAACCATCAGCACTTAACACACTCAGAAGCCCTGGGACAAGTTTTACATTGTTACTAATATTATCAGGAATTACCTGTTCACAAGTACTTATGTACCTTCAAATGATCTGTTTTTATGATGTGTTAGTTCAAGTATAGCTGAGGTGACGACAGCGTACAATCTCTGCCGTCGGCTTGGATCAGAAGATGCTTCCACCGTAGAATCCTCCACGTGGATTTGAACCGTTTACTTTTAAGATATTTTACGTTTTGATGGATTTTGGAGGAACCAAGGATGCTATAAGTTCGTGTCAAAAACAATAAACGGTACCAGGAACTGGCACATACTTTCTCACAAACACATTCAAATTACTAAACAGATTCACTGTGACTTGTAGGGTGGGCTAGGAGAGTTTTTTTTATTAAAGTTGGAGATTAACTACTAAATATTATTATTATTATCTAGAGAGAAAACTATTAGATCGATTTCGAAAAAATTTGCACCAAACACGTCAATTAGGTCTTTATTGATGCACGTAAAAAGGTTTTGAAAAAATTTGAAAATCAGCCCGCTTTATGGCCAAAAAACCCCCAAAAATCAGTTATTATTATTATTATTAACTAAACGAGAATTTTTAGAAAGATGCGGGTTTTTGTATATGGTCTGGCACATTAAAGGCTACAAATAAGATAAATTTTATCAAAATCGTTAGAGCCGTTTTTTAAAAAAAAAATAATAACTGATTTTTGGGGGTTTTTTGGCCAAAAAGGGGGTTGTTTTTCAAAAATTTTCAAAACCTTTTTTCGTTCATCTATGCAGGCCTACTTACTGGACATGTCTGGTGCAAATGTGGTTGAAATCGATCGAATATTTTTCTCTCTAGCTTTGTATACTTTTATTAAAATAGGCGATTAACTAATACATATTATTATTATTAGCTAGAGAGAAAACTATTCGATCGATTTCGAACAAATTTGCACCAAACACGTCAATTAGGTCTTTATAGATGCACGTAAAAAGGTTTTGAAAAATTTTGAAAAACAACCCCCTTTATGGCCAAAAAACCCCCAAAAATCAGTTATTATTATTATTATTAGCTAAACGAGAATTTTTAGAAAGATGCGGGTTTTTGTATATAGTAGGGCACATTAAAGGCTAAAAATAAGCCAAATTTTATCAAAATCGTTAAAGCCGTTTTTTTATAAAAAAATAATAACTGATTTTTTTGGGGTTTTTTGGCCAAAAAGGGGGTTGTTTTTCTAAATTGTTCAAAACCCTTTTTCGTGCATCTATACAGGCGTACTGGACATGTCTTTTGCAAATTTGGTTGAAATTGATCGAATTGTTTTCTCTCTAGCTTTGTATACATACAGACATACATACATACAGACATACAGACAAACAGACACACATACAGACATACAGACAGACATTTTGTAAAAACCACATATCCGTTTTGGACTCAGGGGGTCTTAAAACGGATATTTCCACAAAAATCTCAACATCGATTTTTTTTGCGATCACTATACTTTCTCTATACTATAGTATAGTGAGAAAGTAAAAAGTGCAGAATAATATCCTATATTTATCTTTTTAGACAAACCCCTAAAAAAGTTCCATTCTGGTACGAAAAATCTAAAAAAATTTTTGCTTCTGATTAAAGAAAACGTGCTTGTAGTTGTTGGATTGCTTTGGTTAACGAACTCGTCCGAGCGACTTAGACAACCAAAGTGTAAATTTACCTGTTCGAAGTCTATCAATCCTTGTCTATCAACATTGAGTGGCATGGTATAGTAATCTATATACAGTATATAAAAGCCAAAACCCACTGACTCACTCATCATGATTTTTTAAAAACTACAGAACGGATTGGAATGAAATTTGGTATGTAGCTTCCTATAGGGCCATAGGTGCTCACTAAGAAAGGGTTTGAAAAAATTCGAAATTTTATGGGGGGTTTGGGGGGGATCAAAGTTATTAAAAAATTACTTTTTAAAAACTACCGAACGGATTGGAATGAAATTTGGTATGTAGCTTCCTCTAGGGCCATAGGTGCTCACTAAGAAAGGGTTTGAAAAAAAATCGAAATTTTAGGGGGGGTTTTGTGGGATCAAAGTTAATAAAAAATGACTTCTTCAAAACCACCGAACGGATTGGAATGAAATTTGGTGTGTAGCTTCCTCTAGGACCATAGGTGCTCATTAAGAAAGGGTTTTAAAAAATTCGATATTTTTTCAAAGTTATTAAAAAATTACTTTTTAAAAACTACAGAACGGATTGGAATGAAATTTGGTATGTAGCTTCCTCTAGGGCCATAGGTGCTCACTAAGAAAAGGCTTGAAAAAATTCGAAATTTTAAGGGGGATTTTGTGGGATCAAAGTTAATAAAAAATGACTTCTTCAAAACCACCGAACGGATTGGAATGAAATTTGGTATGAAGCTTCCTCTAGGGCCATAAGGTGCTCATTAAGAAAGGGTTTGAAAAATTTCGAAATTTTAGAAGGGGTTTGGGGGGATCAAAGTTACTAAAATCATAATTTCAGATCTTTTATTATTATGACAATGTGCTTTTATTATTTAGGATCTATATATATAAAAGCCAAGTACCACTCACTGACTGAACACTTAAAAAGAATACAATTACGTTAAAAAGACTGAAAATACCAACCACCACGGGCAACGCCGTACGGGTCAGCTAGTTCAATTTATATATTTGCGTAGTATTTATGCGACTGGATGATGGTGTGAAACCAAAACTGCAGTCGTCACAATAAAACGTAAATAACAGGGATTGATAGATGTTGATAGGCAGATTTATACACAATTTATATCGTTATTTTTAAATCAATCCGGGAGCAGTATAACACAATTAAATTAAACGCCAGTCAGGCAAAAATTGCCCTTAATTACAAACACATTAAAATTAAACGATTAAAAACCACCCAAAACATAAAATTTAATAAAATAAACGGTACCAGGAACTGGCACATAGGCTACTTTCTCACAAACGTATTTAAATTATTAAACAGATTCACTGTGACTTCATAATTGATAGGAGAGGTGATATTAAAGTACGAGATTAACTAATAAATATTATTATTATTAGCTAGAGAGAAAACTGTTCCATCGATTTCCAACAAATTTGCACCAAACACATCAATTAGGCCTGTATAGATGCACGAAAAAAGGTTTTGAAATTTTTAGAAAAATAAACAACTTTTTGGCCAAAAAAAACTCAAAAAATAAGTTATTATTATTATTATTAGCTAAATAAGAATTTTAAGAAAGATGCTGTTTTCTGCATATAGTAAAGCACATCAAGGGCTACAAATAAGCCAGACAAATTTGATCAAAATCGTTAGAGCCGTTATTCTTTAAAAAAAATATAACTGCTTTTTTGGGAGTTTTTTTTTGACATAAAGGGGGTTGTTTATCAAAATATTTCAAAACCTTTTATCATGCATCTAGTACCTGGGCGACCGAGCATTACTCGGTATTTTTGTTAATTGTGTTTTTTTTTATAGGAAAATGTATGTAAATACAAATCAGGTAAGTACTGTTTTGTAGGCCTACTCATAACTCGCGAAATATTAGCACGGGTCAGCTGATTTCAAGCTTAAAACAATTCTAACCTTTAAGACAAAAAAAAAAAACATTTATAGGAGACAGCTGATGGAAATATTATAGGAAACAGCTGATGTTTGTCATATGTATCCTATTGATTTTAAATTACATAACCCCAATGTTAAAAATGTTCAATTTTCAAATGAGTTTTTCAGAAAAATACGAGTTTTCCTGAGGTAGTGGTTTTCACCAATCGATTTTTTAGTCCCAAAAGCCTCTAATCCCAAAGTTTCAGCAAAATCCTTCCGCTGGATCTCGAGATTGCTCGTACAAACACACAAACAAACCAACAAACAAACAAACAAACAGACATTGCTCGTATTAGAGTATAGGATACAGGCCTAATTGACATGTTTGCAAATGTTCAAAGTAGATCGAATATTTTTCTCACTAGCTTTGTGTACATACATACATACAGATAGACATACAGACATACATACAGTCATTTTGTAAAAACCACTTTTTTGGACTCAGGGGGTCCCAAAATGGATATTTCCACAAACATCTCAACATCGATTTTTTGCGATCACTATATTTTCTCTATACTATAGTACAGTGAGAAAGTAAAACTCATCGAATAAGATTTAGTGCCCAACTACAGTCAAGTAAATGTTAATAAAAACATTCTTTAATAACTGTTTGTTCGTTGTGTGTTTCGTATACACGATTGTGTTAAGGGTCGGCTCTAGTAAAACAGAAAGCAACCTGCGACTCCAGCGTAGCGGCGGTAGGTTACGCGGACATTGCTCAGCCTAAATCCATTTAAAACCCGCAATTGTTTAAATAGCGTTTTTTTTTTTAAATACCAAACTTTTGGGGACAAAATTCTTCATCCGAATGGCTTGGTAATTTTTCGCTACAATTAATAGTTACAACGTAAACAAATATTTAAAGTCACCCTATAGCGGCAGTTGGTTACACGGACATTGCTCAGCCTAAATCCATTTAAAACCCTCAATTGTTCAAATAGCGTTTTAAAAAAAATACCAAACTCTTGGGGACGAAATTCTTCATGCAAATGGCTTGGTACTTTTTCGCTATAATTAATAGTGACAACATAAAAAAACATTAAAAATAATTTTTTTAAATTGTTAAGAAATATTAAACAAAATGTTTTTCTTAATTTTGGATAAGCCATTTGCATGCGTATTGGCCATAGCTTTAAAATTACATATCGTTCATAATTATCCGATCAAAAATAAAGGAAAAATTTGGATTTTAATTTAACATTGGTCTTATGGAGTGTCAACCAACATGGCCGACAGGTAGAGCCGACCCTTAATAAGTGAATTTTATGACGACCTCAACATTGAGTGACATGGTGTATTAATTTAATTTATATATGGGTAATATTCATGCGACCTGATGATGGTGTAAAACTGAAACTGCAGTCGTCTCAATAAAAAATAAATAACAAGGATTGATAGATGTTGAACAGGTAGATTTATACACAATTTATATCGTTGTTGATAAATCAATCCGGGAGCTATATAACACAATGAAACGAAGGTGTGTATTAAATTTGGACTAAATCGGACGTAAAATGCTGCCGCCATAGTGCAAACACATATTTATATATGTACATATAAATGTTATTGACACCCCAAAACGTGTTATGAGGCCCATGATCGGAGTTTGTTATTACTCCCGACCTTACGTCTCAAAATAAAATTCACTGAAATATAGAAATACGCTAGTAAAAACTTAAACAACTTTCATGATGACCTATTTATGATTTTCAAACTGTATATTTAATTTTTCATTGTTAGAGATGTTTCCATTTAAAAAAACGTAAATTTATATAAATAGTGCATAAAACACAATAAAATACATTTTCTGTTACATGAAGTTTGTTCACTTAAACCTATTATAGTACTTGACATTTTTATTCCAAATATGTGTTTTACAGAGAATATATAAAATGTTTATCCCATTATGTATTCCTTGTATTAGGTAGGGGAGGGATCCTGGAGAGAGAAGAAATCCTGTTTTCCTTAACATAAATTATTCAACAGTCAGTATTACTTCTCCACATTCCTCGCGTCCTCGGTTATCTGTTGATTGTGTAAACAATACAGATGTTTTATAATACACAAATCAATTGGATGATTTTGTGAGTATAAGTAGTTAGTTGCGTACGTCGGCCAGTTACGTTTCTTTATTCCAAGTAAAGAAGTACGAAAGATAACATCCTACTGGAGAACTCGGAGTCACATACGCGGTACAAGGAGATAATTAAAGCGCAAACACCTTTCGCAATCATAATAAATAAAAGTAAATTGATTACGTAAAAAATGTGCTTAAATAATAATTCCAGTTATTTGAGATACAATTTGAATAACATAATCTATAAATATATATAAGCCAAATACCACTCACTCACTCACTGACTCTCACGAAATCTCAAAAACTACCGAACGGATTGAAATGAAATTTGGTATGTAGCTTCCTCTAGGGCCATAAGTGTTCACTTAAAAAGGGTTTTAAAAATTGGAAATTTAGGGGGTTTTGGGGGTAAAAATATCTAAATCACGATTTCTCCAAAATTACTGAACAGATTGGAATGTCATTTGGTATGTAGCTTCCTCTAGGGCCATAGGCGCTCGCTAAGAAAGGGTTTTTAAAAAAATCAAAATTTTAGGGAGCGTTTGAGGGATCAAAGTTATTACATCACGATTTCTTCAAAACTACCAAACGGATTGGAATGAAATTTGGTATTTAGCTTCCTCTAGGGCCATAAGTGTTCACTAAATAACGGTTTTAAAAAATTGGAAATTTTATGGAGGTTTGGGGGGTAAAAATTGGTAAAAATTACTAAATCACAATTTTTCCAAAATTACTGAACAAATTGGAATGAAATTTGGTATGTAGCTTCCTCTAGGGCCATAGGCGTTCGCTAAGAAAGGGTTTAAAAAATTCGAAATTTTAGGGGGGTTTGGGGGATTAAAGTTGTTAAATCACGATTTCTTCAAAACTACCGAACGGATTGGAATGCAATTTGGTATTTAGCTTCCTATAGGGTCACAAGTGTTCACTAAAAAAGGGTTTTAAAAAAATGGTAATTTTAGGGGGGTTTAAGGGGTAAAAATTACTAAATCACGATTTCTCCAAAACTACCAAACGGATTGGAATAACATTTAGTATGTAGCTTCCTCTACATACCGTAGGTGCTCGCTAAGAAAGGGTTTAAAAAAAATCTAAATCTTAGGGGCGGTTTGGATGGGTCAAATTTACTAAATCACGACCTCTCCCAAAACTACCAAACGGATTAGAATAAAATTGAGTATGTAGCTTCCTCTAGGGCCATAGGTGCTCCTAAGAAAGGGTTTTAAAAAATTCGAAATTTTAGGGGGTGTTTGGTGGTGTCAAATTTACTAAATCACGACCTCTCCAAAACTACCAAACGGATTGGAACAAAATTTAGTATGTAGCTTCCTCTAGGGCCATAGGTGCTCCCTAAGAAAGGGTTTTAAAAAATTCGAAATTTTAGAGGGGGTTTGGTGGTGTCAAATTTACTAAATCAACACAAAAACATCTTAAGAAGATACATTTACTAACCTAGATAATATAAATGTATTTCTCTGTTTGATATGTCTAACCGAAGGTACAACATTAAGCTGTAACATTGAGCGAATATTAAGTTTATATCTTTTAAGATTTCAACCAATTATTTGGGAAATATATTAACTCACGAAGGTGCTGAATAACAGATAACTGTAAAAAAATAACAGATGTATGATCTTTAACATTTTTAATGTTATTTAAATGGGGAAAATTGTAACTTTGATTGGCCATTATGTTGGATAGAGTCAACACACGACCTCCGGTTTGCCCTAATCTTCTTCTTTTATCAAGCCTTTAAAATGAAGCGTTACTCAATAGGGGTTCTCATTGAAAATTTTCGACTTATCCCCAAAATATCCCATTTTCGGGGGAGGGGTTGAAATTTACGATACACCAAAAACTCGTTTTTGGTCATGTTAACAATCTGCAAAGCAAATCTATTTCCAATAATTAAAAAATAATAGGGGGGGACTTTTGAGACAAAAGGTTTTTTTTTTTTTTTTTTTTGCTTTCCATGCCACTTTGGGCCTTTCGGCTAACGAGCATGTTTTTTTGGGTTTTTAATATTTTATGGTCCCCCGCGGGATTTGAACCCGGGACGTCTTGCTTATGAGGCAAGTACCATAGCCGTTGAGCTATGACAGAGGACTTGAGACAAAAGGTATACAATTTTTAATGATACCACAAAACTTGTTTTGAGGACTATGATCGGTGCTCGTTAACCTTAGGTCTGACCATAGGAGTTACTGCAATAGCTAATTTTTTTATGGACATTTTTTATAGATTGAATTACGATAGTATTTGTGCTACACTGACATTCTGGTTACTGAATTTTAACTTTTATGTGCTTCCTATTTCCTGTTTTATTATTCTAAATGGTCTTCAAGTAAAACACGTTAGACAAAAAAGTGTATATTATACAAAAATGTATAAGAAGGCAGTAAAAAAATTACACCCGCAACTTTATTTCCGGGCGTATTTTGTTAGACTTATGAGCCAAAAAATATAAACTGTATCTATATAAAAGATGCAAAATGTATTTAAAATTCACAGTATTCTTAACAAAAATGTATAATTCAAAGTTGAAATTAAAACACGTAATAAAATTTTATTGTTCGGCCCATTCCCAAACATTCACCATTTTTTGCAGCAAATCGGAGTCTAAATGGTTTTATGCTTTTTATAGCTTCAAGTCTGTTCCTGATGGCGTGTTACAAATAGATTTTGTGCAAATATCTTCGCTCCCTCCCATAAATAATGCAAAACATGATCGATGTCCTCAAGTATTGATGTTTCCCTAATACTTACGATTTGATACGAGCGGGTGTTTTTTGCGAGTGAATTTAGATTAGCAATCTAGAAATAGTAGTAACGGTCATCTCCCTTGCCTAAAACACACAATACAACAAAACTAGTCATAGAATTATGTTAACTACCTTTTATGATTTTGTTTGTTTAAAACCACAAACTCCGACTTTTATGTCTTGCTCAGTCACGTAACATGACTGTGAGCCTTCCATTTGATATGTTTACCATTTGTGTTATACTGGGTAAATGAAACTCCGAACCAAGGCCGTAGCCAAGAAAACTATTCGGGGGGGGGGGGGGGGGGGG
>JAGFPH010008580.1:0-35161 GCA_018207615.1 Philaenus spumarius
GAGGTTTAAAATTGTTTTTCATTACACTTTATCGAAAATACAGTAGTACCTTTTAGTATCAGCTTTGAGTATTGAACATAGCGTTTTGCCGGTCAAGGTCGGCAAAATCCGCTGGAATTTTTGCCGACCTCTAAATTAGTTATAAATTATAGCACCACTAGCGCTATCTATAATAATTAAGATTTTAATGTCGTCTTATTCATTTATTAGATATAATAACGATTTTAACAAAGAAACAAACATGAGTAACAATAAAAACTACATTTTAATACTATTTAAAGTATTAAGTAAAATAAATAATAAACTTATAACTTATTATTTAAAAAAAGTACATCAGCACGTTTATTCATGTAAAAGTATCGGTAGTAGTTTATTAAAATTGTGTCTAATAGTATTACGTTATGATTTGATATCCGCTGTTCCAATTAATTTGGTTATTCTCGGTTGAAAGCGATAAAATAATGACATAATAAAACGGCGAAGACAAGATAAACTTTTCCTTAAAAATCAATGCCTAGGCCTATACATTCTTAGAACTAAGGAAGGTATTTATTTGTATCGCTGTTGATATTAAAATAAGCTGATTTATATAATTTAGTTAGTGCTGTAAATGTAAACGAGGCCTATTTTGTCATTGTACTTCAGGAATGTTACTGAGAAACGATAGGTTATGTTGAAAAAAATATATATTAAATTTATTATCAGTATATTAATTACATTGTGATGAAAAGTATCGTTCATCACACGGGCCAAAAGTGGCTTTTCGATCCTCACTCATTTTCCGACCTCGGTGAAGAGCTCGTATCGAAAAGCATCACTTTCGGTCCTAGTGTTGAAATATACCATTAATTTACTATTGTAGTTCCCTTTTCTACACTGACCTTACCGAAAATGTTATTGGATATAATTTTGGAATGCCTAGTATATAGGTTAGTAACTGCAAATTACATTTCATACTCAATTACTGCTATCTTCATATTAATTAACATGCAAACAACTTTTTAAATCATTGACTCAGAAGCAGGATGTCCGGTATGTAAGGGGACATTTTAATAAGTTTGAACACTATAAGTAAAAAAAATATTGAAATTTTGTAAACTAGAATAAAAAAAGATAAAGATAAATAAAAAACTTGAAATTTTAAAAAGATGGAATCCTTTATTGGTAACTGGATGCCATGAGTGACACTCATAATATTTAAGTGGTAACCCTAATTGAGTGGCCAAATTTTTTTAAATTCTTATTTTTATAGCAAAACTTGCAATTCTAATTGATTTTGATAAAAAAAATATTTTAGTCAATCCAAAATGACTACCGTAAATGTATTTGCTATCGTTTAATGGACAGAAATTTAGGAATGTTTGTGACTTAGATTTATAACAAACTAATTTTAACGTAGAGTGTGTACCTCTTTTATGCCAGTGACTTTTATTCCTATGTGGATTTATAAAGGAGTTTTAAAAGCTTGAAGTATTATTTGGCATGCTTTTTATATTTTATGTAACTATAACTTGTGATCTATAATGCCATATTCGTTTATGGACTTTGCAAATTTATTCGTTTAAGCTTTTATTTTTAGATTAATTAATTATTTAATTTCATACATTTAATTTGAAATAATCTTATTTAGGCCTACATAAAAAATTGCTCGAATTTGATAATAAAATGTGGATGTATAAACACTGTTTAATTAAAACTGACTGTACTCAGGTTCATTTGTATCAAATGACTCTTTTAAAAATGTTAAATAATTTGTTAACACTAAACGTGTCTTATAATCAACATATATGTGGTTAAATAGGGCATATTTTAAACATGAATAACTCTGCGTTTATTACAAAAAATAAATGGCTTTGGGGAAAGCATGCATTAATATTGTGAGTTGTTTTACTTCCTTAATTAATTAAATTGTATGTAATAAATTATATTGTTGATCAACTAAGGTAAACTTAAGTTATATAATAATATACGAACTAAAAACGTAATATTAACATTTTAAAGTTACTTTATTTACTAATAAAACACTTCGATAACCATTTTGTCATCATCAGTTTTATTTGATATAAACATTAATTTTTGACCCAGTGTTTAAATCAGTGTTTATAACCTAAATTTACATTAGACCTACACATTCTTGGGTCTTTTCTGTTATATCCCCGCATTTACAAATTATTTTCTATAGAATGAGGATTAATCGGGATAGAACTAAAATGTGAAATATAATATTTACTCATCATTTAAACTTATAATTGTTGGGAAAAAATAATAAACAATTTTTAAACATGCTCAACTTTACTATTCGACTCTAGGCTAACCTATGGCAACAGAAATGCAAAAATATTTTTAAAAATACCTAAACGGTTCTAACCTAACCTATTTAGTCACAGTATGTGTACCTGTAATCAACATTAAACAGTAAAATGTAAAACAACGTCGTTGTATGCAAAAATATTAGGCAAGAGTCGAATAGTAAAGTTACGCGTTTGCGATAACCCTTATCTAATATCAACAAAAACTGGATACTTCCTTCCTTATATGTTATGGCCTAGTTATAAATAGTTATTTGGACATTCCCGATTAATCCTCATTCTACAGAAAATAGTTTGGGAATAAATAGGCCTAGTTTGTAAATGCGGGGATATAACAGAAAAGGCCCACTCTGTTTTTAACAAGTTCAAAACACTGATGATTAAAAAAAAACATCATCAAAATGAAAATTTAAAAAATACATAAGTTAAAGTAATAAATTTCAAATACATTCATACAGAGATCACTTAAAAATTCATTAACATTATAACATATATCCTTATCAATAACATATTTACACCTTTCTAAAACACCAAATATCATTAATTTCGTTAAAAATCCAGTTTTCGTAGTAAATCATTTTTGTTCGAATTATTTGATGTTTTCTGAGTTTTGTTATATTCAACCGATGTTTTAGTAATTGAAAAATAATTGTATTTCTGTTACCATGAGGACATAAATGTTGTTTATTGAAAAGAATAGTATATTTGCTTTTACAGAAAACAAACACTGAAAAATGTACAGTGAATGGGTCAATAGAATGTCTCGCCCTTTATTTTCAAAGTTTCTTATTCTTTATGAAAATGAAATAAGATGTCTTAATTTTAAAATTAACTACAAATCTTTAAATTTCCTGTCAATATCTGCATTGCATATCGGTGAACAAATTAAGTAAATTAAACATTTTGTTTGAAACTGCGTACTGTGGCTATTATATTTTTAAAGGTTGCCTAAAAGATACTTTAAAAATTCACTTTATTATCTTGAAGTGCATATATGTGTTAAAATCTCCCTCAAAAATATCCTGCACTATAAAAAATTAGAAATTATTCAAAATTAATGAACTAAATCTTTATTAAATTACCAAATTGACGGAAGAAAAGAAGGTAAGAAACTTTATTTTTAATTTTACCAAATTCAGTTTAAATGTGGCTATTTTATAAATTAAATAATACATAAAATACATGGTATTTAAAACTCGAATACCTTACTTATTATTACAAATACTTAATACAAATTAATATTGTAAACACAAAATTCTCATCGGAATAGATGAATTTAAAATAAAAGTTGTATGAAAATTATACATGAACATTAGCCACACACGTGTGCAATATCTGACCTATTTTTATACAAATCTGATCCTATTATGAATCCCACCACATTGTTAAAGCCTTCAAATACTTTCAATATAAACAATGCACATTTTGAAACTTAAACGCTGATTATATCCGTGCTGTGAATATGCAATTATAGCTTCATCTCGTGTATTTAAATAAAGAGTGGCACCAATAAACAGAATGTCACACTGTAGGGTAGGAACAGCGAACCTGCATTGAAATATAGATCCCGTTTATTTGACTACATTTTGTATTCATTCACTTTAGTCAACATTAAGTTTGCGAAAACACATTCCATGACAGTATTTTGACTTCAAATAAAATAGTTTATTAAAGTAATACACTAAGTATTTGAATTTTACTCGTAATTACTGATTTTTTACAATTATACTTAAGAAACAGACTCTAATAAAATTACCTGAAAATAAATTAATTTGTAAAATAAAAACCATGTTCATATTATTCAATTTTAAGTCATGACAATTTTAAGTTATGTCCACAGGTTTTACAACTTAAACAAAATGTGAAATTACCAGGAAATGAAAAATATTGTATCAAAACATGTTTATTATTAACCTAGGATAAATAAAATATCATATCAAAGTGCTCCTTAAGTTGAAACTCTTTTGCACTTCATCAATGGTTACATTATTCAAAATTTTAAATTGTCTCTTAAAAAATATGTTTGCGATTCTTAAAAAATCTCTTCATACATTCTTAAAAAATAAATGCTCAAGGTGAATAAATAAATACCGAGCTTGACTTGTGAGAAGATGTACTTGATAGAATAACTTTGAACACAAAATCTCACAACTAATACGTTTATTAACTCAAACGCGTTTCAACGACAAAGTCGCCATTTTCAGTGATGGACGAGTTACAATAGTCAAACTATAACTACAGCAATAGTTAGTTATAGTTTGACTATTATAGCTCATGCATCACTAAAGATGGCGACTTTGTCGTTGAAACGCGTTGGAGTTAAAACGTATTAGTTGTGAGATTTTTTGTTCAAAGTTTATTCTATCAAGATCAAGGAGAAATTAAATACTTTAAATTAGTTATACATACTTGAAATTTAATTTACTTAGTCAGAATACATCCATTATCCTTTGTTTTAACTTCTCAATGGTTATGATCTGATAATGATTATAATATAGAGGTCATATTTGCCAAAAATATAATAACTAATGTATACAAATTTGATTCTTTCTCTCCATAAGATTTAGTGTTAAAACAATTTTCCATACAACATATAAACAATTTTGTTTCTACCTACATTTAAACCTATTATTATAACCAAATATTACTACATACAAAAAATATTTTTTACTTTTTTTAATTATGGCCTTTTTCATATCCCTCAGAGTCCTCATATTGTTAAGGACGTGTATAAAATTACCCTAGTAATAATAGTTATCTTCATAACTGCAACATAAAATAAATGTAAAAATATGTCCCATTTTGGAAGAAATGCGATAGGACACCTATTAAATTACAACTATTTGTAAAGGTTTTCTGTTGACGAAACATGTCGTAAATAAAAGTTTGATACGAAACTCTAACCATAATGGCAGCTGAAAGTTCCGTGCACTGAAATAAACTAGTTTATTGATTCTAATATGATTGATTCAAAATTAAATGCAAGTCAAGCAAAATCAGCCTATCAATATAAAAATATCAAATTAAGAATGATAAAGACAGCACATAATATTAAGTTCAATAAAGCATGCTTACGCAACAACGTCATTCCTAATTACATTTCTATAAACATAAGGAATAATTCAAGAGCTGCATGTACCGCTAAAAAAGCCGCCACATTAACCTGGTTAAAAAGCGAAATTAAACACCTCTACGGTAAAAAAGACAGATTGAACACGTTACTCTACAAAAAACACATCAAAATGTGCAATTATTTGCACCCTGCTCAGATTGAATCTGTTTTTCTCAATATTAACAAACAAATTAACTTAATTATTACACGTAAAAAGGCTATTCAAAAGAAAAAATTCAATCTCTTAATGGACAAACAACACGGACATGAAATAGTCACATGTGAACATGATTTCTTCCCACGTGTCATAAACAATACAGACATTGAATTTACTGAAATTGAATTATCTCTATTGCATAAGGGCCTAAATCACAATTTTGTTAGAACTAATAATGCTCGCGTCATCCAAAGTGATATAATAAATGCAGAAACCGTCATAAAAACGTTACCAACGATGGCATCTCAAATAACCGCAAGGGTAGCGATAAATAATAAATTAAAGCTACGTTCAACCAAACAGCACAATGTTATCTCAGATAGACAAACCAATATCATTAGACAGGCCTCAGCCGGCATTAAAGATAAACTAATAAAACATAATGCCCTCATAACCAAAGCTGATAAAGGGAATTCAATAGTCATTATTGATAAGACTATTTACAATGGCAAGGTCAATGATTTCTTCCAGGCCAACAATATAAACAAAATAACTAAAGATCCCACTGTCACTTATAACAAATTAATAAACAAATCTTTGAATGCAAGTAAAACCCTATTGTCCGATACTGAAATACGTCGCCTAAAAACTATTAATCCTCACGCCCCCATTTTGAGAGGTCTACCTAAAATTCACAAACCTAATTCCCCTATCAGACCTTTAGTGAACTTTACACCTGCTCCAGGATATAATTTATCTAAAGAACTGGATAAATTATTGCGAAAACATTACTTATTCGAAGAGGACTATAGTCTTAAAAATAGTACGGACCTCATTAATAAGTTAAATGATGTTAAAATAGAAAGCACATACAAACTTGCCTCCTTCGACATAGTAAATTTGTACACAAACATCCCGGTTCAACAAACAATAGAAATCATACATAATAACCTAAAAAAGAATTCCACATTACAGAAGCTTGCAATAGACGAATTTATTAACCTCCTAAAAACAACCCTAAAGCAGAATTACTTCACTTTTAACAATGAATATTTTTTACAGAACGACGGCCTAGCCATGGGCTCACCCCTATCTGGTATATTGTCTGAAATATATTTGAACTACATAGAAAACAATTACTTGTTTGCTGATTCTAACCCATTTAGAAATAAAATTATATTCTATAACAGATATGTCGATGATGATGATACCATTATTGTATTTAATGGCAGCGACAGACAATTATGCCTTTTAACCAATTTTATAAATAATATACATCCCAACCTCACCTTTACCGCAGAAATTGAAAATAATAATGGCCTGAATTACTTAGACCTGAACTTATCTCGGAACAATACAAGAATCGCATTCAACATATACAGAAAACCTACAACTACAGATAAAACCATACACAAATCCTCTCATCATCCAATAGAGCAAAAACTAGCCGCTTATAACAGCCTTGTATATAGACTTTTATCCGTACCCATGTCCGCTACAAATTATGAGAGAGAAAGGAATGTTATTAAACACATCGCACAAGCTAATGGCTACAGGACAACTATCGTGGACCAATTAATAAGTAAGCATAAGAAAAAGAAAATGACACAAAAAATAACAACTAAGTGTAATAATAGCGAAAAGAAAAAATATGCTTCATGTGTTTATGGTAACATGTTCAACAACATTTTAAGAAATATAATGGCCAATAATAACATCATTCTCACGTTCCGTACCACTAATAAGTTGGAATTTCTTCTTAAACCAAAAACTAGAGAAAAATTCGATGAATATAAAACAACCGGTGTCTACAAGTTATTATGCAATGATTGTCCTAGTTTCTACATAGGACAAACTGGACGTCCCTTTAACATTAGGTACAAAGAACATTTGCCACCTAGCAACCTTAGAGTTATCAAATCTACTTATGCCGAACATCTTATCAATAACCTCCATTCATATACTGATATTACTACTAATATGAGTATATTACATAAATGTAAGAAGGGAAATACTCTAAACGCGTTAGAGGAATTCGAAATCTACAAAGGTTTAAAAGCTGAACCTAATAACATATTGAATGATCAGCTGTCATTTAAGTCAAACCTATTGTATGATACGCTAATCACAAGACAAGGGAGGGGGACACGGTCCAATAATCGTTGCATAACCTAACTTCAGTCAGTACCATCTTAAACAACTGATGCGGTGTGCACACCAATGTTCGTATAAAAAAGTGCGTGTTTTGACTCTAACGATCTCCACACGGGTGAAATATATGTGTGTTTTTGTGTTCTTGTGTATGTGATATGTTTATAAAAACCTGATGATGGGTATTTCATGCCCGAAATTGCAATTGTTTTATTGAGAGAGAAAACAAAAAGGATCAACAGACGTGAGTACTCACATTCAATATAATATAAACTAGTTTATTATAATTTTCTTTTCAGATTTTAGTTTAAGTATCTTCAAACATAACCTTCGAATTTCCAGTTCTATATTAAAATGTTTCAAATGTACTATGGTGTTCTGAGGAATTTCAAACTTTCTTGAATAAATATATTATAATAATACGTTTAAAACCACTTTAGACCCACTGTGCACATCAACTTCAAGAACTAGTACTTTCAAAAGTTTGAATGATATTACAATTCTGACTGTGCAAAACCATGCACTCTTGTTTTATCCATATAGAAAGCATCTAGCGCTACCTGTTAGTGAAAAATTTATTTATATTGTATGAAACACAAAGATGGCTGTACCTTCAACAAGTCATGGAGGTAAGCTGATAGAAATCATTATTTTACATCATTAATTTTTTTTAATGTACACAATTATATGTTATGGCAATAGAAAGATAACTGATTCATATTAGAATAGTTATACTACTTATATTTATAAATATTTCTTGGCAGCTTACGTTTGTAAATTAATGTGCAGAATTCTGCACAAACTAATGGGAAGGTTACTAATGTTGTTGTAAACACAACCTAAAATTGGGTGTTGTTTTTCAGAAGATGTGGTTTATATGAATTTTGTGTAATCAACAACTTTTTATTTCAACAAATTTATCTATTTTACACATTTGTTCAATTACACAATTTTCTAAATTAGGTAAGTTAGGCATAATTGTAATTATTTAGTTAGTAAGCCTGCGTAACTAGGCATACAATTGAATAACCTTGTAATAATTCATAATAACCGGTGATATAAATTAAGTGTGCAATTGTTATTTATAAAATTGGATATATAAAAATCTGTTCAGTATGTTTCATAATTCAGATTTTAGTTAGGCCTATAAGCTTAGATTGAATAACCTAAACCACCTTTCGATAATACGTAGTGTAGCAAAACAATATTTCATAACTAAAAATCTATTATTATAAATCTTTTTTTACTTATAAGGGCTCAGTTTGAATAACCTACATAGATTGCATATGTTGGATTATTATAAAGCCTACTAAAACAAATGTTTTTTTAGGTTTTGGAGCCTTTCATCTAGAAAAAGATTCTTCAAAAATACTGGATATTCTCTATGAATACAGAAACTATAAGAAGAGCAATCCCAAAGTTAAAAAATTCAGCCCAGTTTTATTTGAATTTGACGAGGTTGCCACGGCGTTCACTAGGTAGCGGAAGCGCCACTGTCGCCGCCGTGCCTGTGCTAGAGAAATTGGTTGGCGAAGCGTTGGCCCAGCTGCTACTAGGGAAATACACAATTTCTCTCTTCCTTGTCCAAGGCAACGAGTTTCCATTTGTTTGTAGCTATAATATTTTAAGTATATATAATATAATTTGATTTTTTCCGGCTAATAAATTAATGTATAACTTACCCATTAAACATTAATCACAACATTATTTTCAAAATGCAAATGAAAATTATCAGAATATTGGTAAAAGTACTGTCAACATATTATAATAATAATTTTGAAAATACACCATCATACATGGGAATAAAACTTTAATAAATTGTTTTTTGCAATTAATAAAATATAATTTTAAAAACAAGTTATAAATTATCTCTTTAAAAAAGGTTTTTATTCTGTTGAAGAGTATTTACATTATTGATGAGTTATCTGAATATTTAAATAAAACAAATAAAATTTGCTTTCACCACGTGTTTTGTCACAATTATTTATGGTACACTATGTAGTAAGAAATCAAACACCAACATATAAGAACATTTCTTTAATAACTAAAATTTAAATGGCTCATATGATTTCTTATAAAATTTAATTCCAGTGAGGATTATAACTTCAATTTTCTGTAAAGTAGCATACACCATTACATTCCAACTATATTTTCATCAAAGAATAACTTTTTTTATGTAATAAAGTTTTTAAGGGCACTCCGAATGCCTATCTTCTACAATGTTAGCTATAATACACATAACTTAAGTTGTAATTAAGATAGGTTCATAATTTTATTTTTATTTTCTAAATTGTACCTTTTTCTAGTTCCGTACACAAGAAAATAAAAAAAAAACATTAGGCTATAAACCTAAAAGTTATAATTTTTTTTAAAAAGCTCTTTTTGATGTTTTTATTGTTATTATTATTATATAACTTTTGTATTTGTTGAAATATTTAAAAAAAATCATGTGTTAGGAACTAGATAATTGTGTTATAGACATGTGGTAAAAATTTGGTAAAGATATCTTACATAGTTTTCCAGAAATGTGCCCTTAAGAAAAATTAATAATATAGATAATAACACGAACTTTACAAATAAATGGTACAAGCTGCTCTCTGCTGGAAAATTTCTGTGTGTATTCCTTCAAATACTTGCTCATTAAACATTTTTTGTATACACTTCTATTAAGAATTAAATGATAAAACCTTTGTATATTTTGAAAACAAATTTCAAAAAATGTTTACTACATTTTACGTAGGCCTAATCCTAAAGTTGAACTTGTTTCTTCTGTTACTGAACATTTTTTGTTTCTTTAGCTAAATAACTTTGAAAATTTTCCATCAATAATTTTTTTACCGGCACATATAATTTCTATTCTTTGTCATAATATAAAGAGCTATAGTATTATTTGTCGATTTCTATACAGAATAATAAAGTAAAGTTAATACATTTAAATGTAATTTTATATAGTTTGCTATGCCATGTTTATGTTATCATTGTTATTTTTCTTTCCGTAATTATGTGTTACTTTGTCATACTATAAAGAGCTACAGTATTATTTGTTGATTTCTATACAGAATAATAACGTAAAGAAAATACACTTAAATGTAATTTTATATAGTTTGCTAAGCTAAGCCACGTTGATTGAATGGTAAACAATGTTTAGATTTAAATAAATATTAGTATCATACAACGTTCTAAATCATTTTACCTTTAATCTTCGAGTGATTAATGAAAATCAAACTTTTTACTAACGGGGAAAAGCAGTTAAAATGTATTACTAAAGCTATGTAAGTAATTCCGTGAGCCGTGGGAATATAGCGAGATTCTGGCGCGTACTTATAATCGTATCTTTAACCTGCTGTAAAAACTAAACCACTTGAGCAAATTTTTTGAAAAAATATGTTTCATAAAATTTAACTTATTGGCTCAAACTTTTAAGCTTACACCTCGTCTCTGACCAAAAACAAAAAAAATTCTCACAGAACAACTATTTCGTGTCACAATTTAAAGTTCCATATTAAATCTTAGCTTTGGAAATTTATGTATACCTTTAAAGATTTTTTATAATTAATAATTTTTATAACAATATCATCCAACAGTAATATTCTCTCAGTGTGTAAAATTTCAAAGAAATCGGTGTGTTGCAAGTGTTCAAAACAACAGTGTATTTGAAACGCGAGCATCACAATTTTAGCATCATCTCCGAGCCGTTTTGGCTTTCTTGATCTTCCCAAGATGGTTAAGGCACACTTCATTATATATTTTACTGTATACAGGCGATGGGCCAGTCTATTTTATTATGTGGTCGCTGGTGCGATGGCAAGGGGTTGGAGGGGAGTGTGCGACACTGGCGCCGACAGCCTGCGCCTCGTTGCGGCCGCCGTGCCGTGTTAAGCTTGTTTTGGCGCGAATAAAATCGGCTGACTATTCTCCATATACATTACGTTTCTTATAGTTTCTGTATTCATTGATATTCTAGTGAGTGGAAATCTGTCAGATCTGGAGGATTTCTTTAGCGATGATGAGGCCGAAACAGATGTTGTTCTTCCTCAAAATTGTGATTCTATCACAAGAATTGGTAGTGAAAGTCTGGCCCTTCTTTCAATATAAATCAAATACTGTATTGTGAACAAGAAGAGGTGAGTGATGATTTGACTAATACAACAGAAAACAAAGCAGAAAATTACATTGAATACAACCATATTATTTCTCAGAAAAAAACTATTAAATGGCACAAATCAGAATTTAACCCACCCAAAATTATGTTTGATGGCAAAGGTTGTGATGAGCTTCTGGATGTACAAAACCCATTAGATTATTTAAATAAATACATAACTAATGAAATTTTCGAAAATATTGCTATGCATACTAATATTTAGGGTCTATGCACTCCAAAAAATACAAAACATTTTAAAGCCACTACAGCTGCAGAGATTGAATCTTTGTTCGGACTCCACATTGCTATAGGTACATTGCAATTTCCTCGTGCAAGATTGTTTTGGGAAGGAGGTTTAGAAATTTTTTTTTTTAATACGAGACCGTTTTTTTCAATTGAGATCTAATCTACATTTAGTTGATAATTTACTAGTAGGTAACAGCAATGACAGATTTATAAAAGTACGCCCTATCTATGATAGAATTAGAAAACGCTGTCTGGAACTGGATGTCGAAGAAAATGTGTGCATAGATGAACAGATTGTCCCATTTAGGGGAAACTAAATGTAATTCATTACATAAAAGGGAAACCAAATCCACGGGGTGTTAAAATACATGTTTTTTGTGGAAAATTTGGACAGGCATGATTTTATAATCTATCAAGGTTCAAATACAGAATTAAATCAGTCGAATCTAAAAAAAAACTATGGCTTAGGTGCCTCAGTTGTGTTGCATCTCAGCGAGAGTTTCAAAAACAGTGTTGGTCTTAAACTCTTCTACGATAATTGGTTTTCTTCATATAGTTTATTGGAAATATTAAAATTCAAAAATATATTATCAGCATTAACTATCAGAACCAATAGATTTTCTAATCCACCATTCATGAAAGAAAATGATATAAAAAAACAAAATAGAGGTTTTCACGAGGAGATTATTACTTGTTAGGTGGCTTGATAACAGGCCAGTAACACTTGCATCAAAATTCGTTGGTGCTGGCCAAACCGATTTTGTTAAAAGATGGGACGGCAAAGAAAAAATACATAAATATTTCTAGCCTGAAATTTTAAAATTATATAATCATGCCATGGGTGGCGTAGACCTTCTCGATCAGCTGATTGCCCTGTATCGAATATACATACGATCCAATAAATGGACACTTCGAATGATATGATTATCAACACTCCATGTGGTTGATTTTGCAGTGTGCAATAGCTGGATTGAATATAAAAAATATTGTGCAAAGCTGAAAATACCAACAAATAAAATCCTAGATTTATTAAATTACTGAATGAGGCTTGCAGAATCTTTGATCAAGGTAGGGAAGTCAATAAATAAAAGAAAGCGCGGACGTCCTAGTATTGAAGGAGATATTGATGAGGAAAACTCCAGAGGAAAACGTTATAAAGGAGAGCGTCTACCAATACCAGAGGTTCGATGTGAACTCATTGACCACATACCACAACTGGATGGTGCCAAAGGAGGAAAGCGCTGTAAAAATAAAAACTGTAGCTAAAAGACTCATTTTTTGTGTGAAAAGTGTAACGTACACCTTTGTACAAAAAAGGATCGCAATTGTTTTACTGATTTCCATAGAGTAAGTAAGGATTGATGTATTTCTTGTATTACAAATGTCGTATTTTTGTTTTGAACTTTTGTATGTTTTAGCAGAGAGTTGTAAAACTTTTTGATAATTTAGAATTCTCTCTTTCTCCCATTGTAATGTATTATTTTTTATACATGTTTTAAGAATGTTTTCTCTCCTTTAGGTCTTAGGTTTTTCAAATAATTTTTAAGTTTTAGGAATACGATATGTATATGAATTTTCTCATTGCATATTTTAAATTGAATATAAGATGTATTATATAAACATGCAAATGATTTATTAAAATAATATAATAATTACTATGATATTTTTTTAATAAACAGTTTTGTGTATTTATAAATGTGTTTTGTTTCTTCCCAATTAAATCACTGGTATGGCAAATTGGTAGTTACAGGAATAACAGTAATTAAAATTGTCTGCCTAGTTGAGTACTAATAGTATACAAATATATTATATTTTTTTCATTTTGTTTATATTATTCAGCATTTACACTGGAATTTAGTGATGTTGAAACTCAGAGGTGTCAGAATTAACGTGTTTTCTCCATAGGGAATATTGCCACACCTGTACGAAATGTGCATAGAAATGCACATGTATAAAACATATAAAAAAATTATATTTGGGATGGTTAACTACATCTCTTAGAGCAAGTTTTTACACAAAAATATTTTTTTTACGATGGACTAAAATTCAGGTCTGAAGGGGTTGAACAATCAACATAACTTTTTCTAACTGTTTTGTGAAAAGAGTTTTATATTTTTAAATTTAGTTTGGAAAATGTTCCCTTTATTCAAATTAGAACATACACTATAGGTAACCACACAAATATATTGTAGAATACAAACAAATTGAAAAAAAAATGTAAATATTACTTAGAAATAAGAAAAATATTTCTTTTAGAATATTCTTACATACAAAAACGCTATAAACTGCTTAATTTTAAAAACTTTAAAAAATCTGCAAAATAAACTGTTTAGAATAACCTACAAAAATCACATACAGTAGTAATAAAATTAGTAGCTTATCTTGAATCACATTATGTACTCATATGGACATATAATTATGTTATAATAATTCTAAATCAGCATTATAGTACACCTTGTGAATCATTATAGCTTGTGACATTAGACTGCTCTACTAGGCTATAGTTCACTGCTCTAAGCCTCTTACATGATCTACATTACCTTGGGGAGTATATCAACAGAATGGAATTTATCACGGTAGTCCTAAGCACATCTAGACGTGATATCAATTATTGTAACATGATTCATTTTTGATAAAACATTATTCTATGTTTATTAAACTTCGACGAATTTGTAAATCAAACTAAATCGGGAGACTGGTAGCAAATGCGAAAACTGGTACCTTAGAATTTAAATTTGTATATCTGTGACTAACATCGTTATCTACTTCACGACATTTTCCTAAATCTTCATACAGTTATAAGAAAAACATTCCGTACTTAATCTGTTATATTTCCTCTTTTCTGTGGCTTTCTTACAATTTCAATTGCCAACTTTTATTTCAGTTGTTACACTGCAGTGTTTTCAAACTCTAAAAATAAATATGAGATTCAATCAACAGCTATACATATTTAAATATTAACAAGGATTCAAATTATTGAGAAAGATCGATTGAAAAAAGTGCAAATTATATATATTTAGTTTTTGTTGTCGGTAATTTTGCAGATTATCTCAGTAGTTTGCTATTTAAACAAGTTATAGAAGACAGTTAGAAAGATATATATTTTTAAAATTTGTCTAATTCGAAGGACATCATTTACTTATTTTGTATTCACTATCCAAAGTTTATGAGTAACTAATGTTTACATAAACCAATGTACGACAGTGAAGGAAATAATGGGTTTCTTTCGTTTTCGAAAACAAAAGAAGCATTTTAAAACAAAGTGTCAATTAAATTACAATATAGTTGGATGTATTACGGTGGTATTTATCAGTATTTTCTTACAGTCTACGAATTTAGAACTCTCGGTTGAGATAATAATATTGTTGTTGTCAATACAACCGATTTATTTGACATATTTTCATAAGTGCTAAATTAGAAATATAAAACTCATTCCACCCCTTTTTATATTAGAATCAAGCTCCTTGTTACGTCTTGCAAAGCAAAAGCAATCGATTACAACTGGAAATTTTCTGTTGCGAATTACTTCAATAAGTTGGTTATATAAAATTATATCGCTTCGCTTCAGTATTAGATTACGACATCAAAGAGATTTACATTCCAAAACTAATTAGATTCCATTTATATCACTCTGTGCATTTTTATTAAACAGTATATATATTAAACGAACATACGTGTAATACAAATTCCTAAAGGTCTAAACTTTTCCACAACTAAAAAGTTCTCATTTCAAATTTGTATCAGAAAAATGAGCAATAATAAAACATTAAAATGTCGCACAGTAAATAAAACACAGGGGATAATATTACAAAATATAAAACGAAAAGTTTTGTTTTATTAACTTCTTTAACACAATATAAAAGCATTATTTAATTTACAGGAACAAATTCTTTCAAAATGATTCAAAGATAATTTTATAAAACCTTGTTTTCTAAAGAAAACCAAATTTTATATTTATTGTGTTTGTTATTGGGTGATTTGAAACGTGAGCGCAAAATAAAATCTGTACCGTTTTAACTCTAACTCCACAAATCTCCAAAAATATTAATCCAAAACTCGGTATTCAAAATTAAAGACGTTTAGTGAAAGTACAATGTTATTACAATTATTCATATATGTTTGTTTAAGTTGGGAGATACAAATATATTTCGTTCATTCATTTAAAGCGTAATAAAATAAAATTATAAAACTTTAAATGTAATATTCAAGTGAGTATAAATTGTTAATTTAAGTACAAGTATACCTTTAATATATATGATGATAGGAAAATATATAATTCATTGGTGGTAGTTATAATTCAAACGTAATAATGATACCCCTCAGTGGCTTGATAACATAGTTACCCATACTTGTACTTTTAAATTGGCTGTTAGGTTTAACATCCTGTATAGAAATTGTTGACACAGTTTTTAGTTATTTAATTTCGATTTTGTATCTCAAACTAAATGTATATAGAGTGTATTTGCTGGTGTATCAATTAAGTATATTTAGGTAGGATTAGGAAGTATTTTACTGCAGAAGATAAAACATTAACAAAAACTGTGAAATAAATACATCTTATCATATTGCATTAATTAATATTATTGTCGTTGACATTAAGCCTACTGGATATTGGTCACGTTTTTTCGGCGGGTTGAACGAAATCGACTTTTAGGTGAACGAATGTGTAGCCTAGTAAATATTTATAAAAGACAAATTGTGATTAATCAGAAATGTTCAGTTAAATTTCTATTACAAAATAAAATCTTAAATGATTAATCGGCATGATTATTCGAAATAAATTCAATTTATTTAATACAATTGTTGCATGTATGACTTTTACAAATTGATAGCAGAGAGCAAACAAATTGAGACAAATATTTCCATTTTACAATATAGATTCCCTACTTAAATAACGGGAAACGATTTGTGGTGATTGAATAGCACGTCATACTTCCAAGTAAAATATCTCGAAACCACATTTCAGATTTTCAATGGAGATTAATATCTGCGGGTTTAATCTGCTAATGGTCGGTATTGGTTCGTACGAGTCCTCGTGACATTTATTTATGTTTTAAATAGCACAACAATTATTGTTTCAATTTAACGTAACGTTTCTCTAACGGCACATTATTGGTACTGGAGGATATATAACTTTAAGTTATTATAAAGTGTGTTTCAAAAGAAACAAAACTTAATTCTTTTTCATTATAATAGCAATAAACAAAAATTATACAGTGCATTGAAAATATCCAGAAAGATATATCAAGGCGAAATATTTTAGCATATTTCGAATTTAAAACCCTGGGCTTTAGATTGACATCTTCTGACAACCCTATGTAACATAAATAAAATAATTGCTTTAAATTGGTTGTACGAATTAAGGGTAAATAATGGCAACTTTCTTTATATTTTCTCTCTTACTGTCGAATTAAATAGTAGAAGTCGTATTAACATATAAATCAATAACAAAGTGAAAGTTTTATCTAAATTGATACATAGTTTTAAAATAATTTAAAACCAACTGCTTATGTTGAGCTGAAATAAGTAAGTTACATATGGCAACACTGTTAAAAAGTGTGAGTTACATTCTTCCGTGGTACATGTCTTCCGTTAGTCATAGCAAGTACCATTCTGGGAGTTTTATCCATAATAAAGAAAAAGTTCTATTGGTTATTTTGAAAAGTAGGATTAACTAATAGTAACGGAATAACTTAAAAAACTATGAAAGATCAATGTGGGAAATAAGCCTGTACTTTTACTACATTTTTTTGGGAAGATTGTTACCTCTTAAAACGACCACAATTTGTTTTAATATCCTTAAACAGTTTCGAGATAAACCTGCAATTGTAGTAGAGTCAACATTCCGTATTGATTTCGGGAAGAAAATCTTAATTTAAATATCACAAATTACGTTTTGTTATAGTCTGTAAGGACTAACCTGTCCTGTGGATCGCTCTGCTACCTGGGGTAGCTCGGGTCAAAACCCAGCACTCTCTTCCGCCCGCAGCTGTTTCCTTAATGTGTCTCGTGGCTGCATCCCCACTAGGAAATTAACTTTCTTTTCATGATCATAATTTGCAAATTTCCATAGAATATTTGAAAAGTACATGCAAAAATAAGAAAAATGATACCAAACACGACATAATTTGGTAAAAAAATAAACACAATATGGGCGCAGCCTGTTTGTGTTCTGTAACAATCGAGTTCGTTTTGTGTAACGATATTAAATTCAATGTTGTCAAAAATGTATACATAACAATATTATTAACTAGTTTTATTATGAACTAATTAGGTATTTATTGTTATATTTCATAAATACCTGTGTATCACTTTTGGTGCTAATCACATAAAAAGTGTACCAAAAGTGATGCACAGGTATTTATGAAATATTTATACCCAGTCCAGTAAGGCAAACAAACAAAACTATTTAATATTTTCTAGTGGGGATGCAGAAACAAGACACATTAAGGAATCAGCTGCGGACGGAAGTGAGAGCTGGGTTTTTACTCGAGCCAGCCCCAGGTTGCCGAGCCATCCAGAGGATAACGGCAAAAAAAAATTTAAAAATTTAGTTTTAAAAATTTAAACACTATCGCTCTCAGAAAGAAACATAAAAATCTTATTTAACGCCTTTGTTTTATTAAAGAAGAACAAATTTATTTGTAACTTTTTTAAATATTCGGTTTAATATTTCTTAGCTTATTCACGATATGCCTTATAAAACAAGTCAAACTGATTAAAGCAAAAATAAAGAAGTACCTCTTTGACCTAGTTAAAAAATTTCGGTTAGAATACTTTACTTGCATTTTACTCTAAAATAAAAAGCAAACCTGATTCTGAAGCAATCAATAATTAAAAAATATTGATATTAAAATCTCTGTTGTGAATTTAATAAATTTTAGCACAGAGATTTTACTAACTTCAATTTCGAACAATAAATATAAAAGAGGTTATATAAAAGTCTCACATTCTTTTGTTTATTGTGAACACCATACGTTATTTATAGTTTGTTCTGAAATGTTTAGAGGTTATCAACAATTTAGTGTACTAAAATTTAAGTTTTAACAACTAAAACTGACATTATTGTCAGTTTGTTTGTCGAAATTATTTTGTTAACATGCAAACATTTTAGCAAAAATAAGAAATCAAAAAACATATTTTGCTGCAATAACAGGCAAGTTTGAGTCCATAAGGCAACAATCAACGTCCGCCTTTCTACAGTATATAAGAAAACATCCCACTTTACATGTACTTCAATCCAATACGGAAGAATACTGAGTACATGGGAACCACTCTACGCTAAAAGAATAACAACTCCTTCTACATACAAACACTATTATTTTACAACCTAGAAACCTAATGACATGTTTCTCCAACAACAAAAATACAATATTACTTAATGCAACATCTACAATAACTAACGTTATTTCTTCAATGTATATTGTATGCAATTTATACAATAACAATAAATGCTAAGACCATTCCATTGTTATTTATTTCATATCTCAGATAGGCCTACTCTGATGCAAGTTACAACTTAAATAAACCTGACATTTTCTCTAATTCATTGGCCAAAAGTGTCATTGGTTAAATTTGAAATTAAACCAATCCAAACGGTCCACAACAAGCTATACCGTGCAAAATCTATAATTCCAGTCATCGCTAACTAATTTATAGACAACGAGACACATATTGGTCGACAGTATAGCTTGTTTTATGAGTCTATTTACTATATCTGTTAAACTCTTTACTATCAAATTATGTACTCAAATTCAAATTAGAAATACAATATACAAACAGGAAGATAGCTTAGGTATAAGGAATACAATTTCTTTAATTTTAAGAGAAATATGTTAACAAAACTTAGAAGACATAATATAGTTAAAAGTTATATTTGCGACATATGTATCTAACATAAGTACTTTGATAATATTAGACGACTGTAACGAAAATACGGAAGAAAAAATATTATGCCAATTAAAAATTATTCACAAAAATATTCAACATACAATGGAAAAACACGCATGCAATAGAATTGATTTCATAGAAAATCAATTTCTTTCTTGTTATGCTTAAAACTCGAAACACTAAACTAGAAAACAAATTATATCTTAACCCTAGATTACTTATGTGTCGTCAAAATGACGATGCACCATTTGCAAAATCCCAGTATCTGACAAGGGTGCGTTTTTTTAACCCTCCTCCCAGTACCTTTCCCCCCTCCAACCACAGATGTCAGTTGCACAGTTTCGTTGTCACAAGTAGTACGCATCCTTGTTTTCTTGAACTCGCGACGTCAATTTGACGATACATGAGTGCCAGTGTAACTTTTTAATTAAGCCACCAAACCCATAGAGATTTTTTTTTAATCCAACTAAAAAAATGTAGTACAACTTAAGTATTTACCATAAGTATGTGTTTAAAAAATATACAAATCATTTGTATATGATAAAATTTTTATTTTATTTTTTTCAAATTTATTTTATTTTTTTAAATTGAATAGATTGATTTATAATTTTTTTTAAATATAGCACTAAAATATGCTAGGATACAATTAAAATTTAAAAAAATAATTACACAATTTAGTACGGTCAAAAAAATAAATATTTGTTAGTAGTCAAATTTACGATACATAAGTAATACTGTGACAATATTTTGACATAAGTAATCTAGGGTTAAGAATGTCCTTTATTTTTCATGTACTAAACCACATCAGATTATATGGCGACCAAACCGTGCCGGTTTTTAAGAATATATTTTTCATTTATACATTTGTTTCTATGAAATGAGAGTTATTACAAAATATACGAAAGTGTTAATATGAAATGGTCCTTTAAGAAATTTATTTTAATTTTTGAAAAAAAATTATTGACAACAGATTCTTCAAATTGCAGTTTAATAAAATTAACAACAAATTATATTACCCTTTCTAGATGTATTTGTTTTAAATTAAGTCATTCTTTAAAACAGTTAACTTTGCAGTTTGTATGGCTATAGTAACAAAATGTTTAGCTACCTACATAAATTGTACAATTTGCCTGCTAAATGCAATACTTAACTTTCATTGCATATGAAGTACCCAACCCTACGTTTCTTGACAATAGTTCCCCGTTAGAATAAAAACCACTCCAGAGTGCCATTAATTTATCCAGAAGTCCTAAGAGAGGTTTCTAACACGGATTAAAATAAGTAATAAATCAACCAAGAAAAAGAGATGTAAATCGAGCCTGGAATCTTTAGGGAACGAGCCTGGAAGGTACATTATATGTTTATTAAAAGTTGAATCTCTCTCTCTCTTTATCTTTCGAAGGTGGCACCTAGTAAAGTAAACATAATTAAATAGATACCATGGAAATTAGGTATTGCTAACCTTGTTTAGAACACTAAAATACAATTTCTGCTTCCCTGTTCTTCAACGTAGTTTATTGAACTATATTGTTATTATTCACATAATTTATGAGAGTCTACTCAAAATAGCTAACATTTATTTATCTATTTTGTACTTCATCAGGTGGTGGTGCTGAGTACGCAAAATAAAAACAGTGAACACTGTGCAACTTCGAAAAGATTTTTAAAACCTTGTGTTTTTGTGTACCTTGCCATTCCTGTAAAATATTGTTATATTAGGTGTAAAACACGTATTAGTTCCCAAAAAAACAATTTAGTTCCAGGCGACTATTTATTTATTGTTTTTAATAAGAACCGAAAAATGATTTTTCCAGTTTTTGTTTTCCAATAACTCGTTTTGGTTATGTTTTAAAATATTTTGTTTTTATAAAGCTAAATGATTTCGAAATATTGAACATAATACATTCTAAGCAACTTTTATTTCGACTTGGGTGATTTGAAAACATGTTTTTTCTTTTGGCATTTGTGCTGTAAAGAATCCAAGCAAAACTTCAAATTTGTATATTAATACATTTTTCCGAGAAGTATTTACAATTGAACATAGCGAAATAGTGACTGCCAAAAACTAGGGAAGTTCGGAAGTTTTAATAATCACTGTGGGTTGTACTGATACCAAAAACTATAACTGAAACTCCCTTATTATAAGTTAAAATAGCCTCTACCATAACTATAGACATACTGTCGTTTATGTTATAATAAGTTGGTCCCATTGTGAGATGAAACTTCTTTATAATTATAAATAAAATATTTGATTTATAACGTGCACACACTCTTACAGACTTTATAAATCAATAAGTTTCTACTCCACCACAATAAGAAAGGCAGGAAGTATTTAACGCTTAAAAAAGTTGTAAATGAAACTCTTTTGTATATTTAAATGGAAAAAATAAACAAACTAAATTCAAATAGTACTGACTGGAAGTCGCTTATTTCACTTCAAAGGAATTAAAATTCGTTGCAATGTTTTAAGTGTTTCTATACATTAAAAGAATTTCGTAGAAAACTTTAGGTGAAATAAAACTTCAACACATTTGTGCGTTTTAAATTATTTTGTCTATGGAAAATAAAAATGATATATATATTTGAATTCTATGTACGGATATTTAAGAAGCTTATACTTTGGTAGCCTAATTGGTTAAGTTCCAGTGTCTGTTAACCAATTTAAACATTATCCTAATATTATGAATTTCCATAGCATATTTTGTTTTATATAGTGAGTAAAAAACTGTAGTACTTATATCTCCAGTATTTGGTTTTTATTCAAAATAAAAGAAATATTAAATCTGTTTGTAAAATACTTTACAATAAAACAAATTAATATAAAGTACATTAAAGAAGTAAATCCTACTAAGATTCTGCACTAAAATAAATTTATTTTTATAACAAACATCTACATTGAGGTTATTTTAAGGTACTTTAAATATTACATTAATAATTTTATTTAAAAAAATTAAGTGTACCAAAGTTAAAACACAAACCTATGTATGTAAGTAAAATAATGTAAAATAATAATAACCAACAAATTGTCTTTAAAATATCTTTTTTATTTTCAGCTATAATATCATCATTTTGACTCTAATATAACTAAAGATAAAAACTGTTTTATGAAATTCATTTAAATAACGTTTAATTTTGAAAATGTGTGATAATTTTAATATTAGTAAACAAAATCCTCGGCAAGTTCAAATTATATTTATTTCTTAAAAACTTACTGTGATTTGTCAGATTTACTTATTTAGCTTTCGAACATCTTTTTTTTTTGCATTGCTTATTGATTTAAAAAAAGCTTCTGCAAAAAAGTGTTACCTTAACAAAATTTACAATGTTTAACTTCTTAGTTTTCTATTAGCAATGGATATACTGGGAGTGACAAGTTTTCACGGAATTAATTAAGCAACTACCTGTGTGTCGTTTAAATTATAAAGTTACAGTACGTTAATTAAATTCTAAATACAAATTAATGTTAATGGAAAAGAGATTGAAATTACTGAAATTCAAAACTAATTGCACTTAAAATGCATGACTTAAAAATAACACAAAATTAAAAACAAAATAAATTGCAAAAGAGTTCTTATTGCTAATCCAAAAAGGAAAGATATCAACTTTCACTAATTGGAAAGATATCACTTGAAAGATATAAAATGTTGGAATATTAATCAACTGTTTACTGAAATTCTTAATTAATCAAACTGTAGGCAGTTTTTGAGAAGGCTTCAGTAATCCAGGATCTAAAAATCTGTATAATAACTTCTGATAAAAGAACAACTTAGTAAACCTCTGAAGATCATGAAAATGTCTTCGAAATAGAATTAATATAAATAATTATATGTATTTGGAACATCACATGTTTTTAGTTTTATGTAGTATTGTTATAATTATTTCAAATAGGAGTTTTTTTTTAATTTGTAAGTCGTGTACAAATCGATATAATTTAAATTGAATGCTGTATCAACTTAAATACTCTGCCATAACTGTTATACAAAATTGTCTGGTGTTTAATGGGTGTTAAACATGTTGCTCCCTCCCATTTTAAGTGTGGGTGACTTAAGGGAAAACTTTAATATTTTAAATGGTAACCCCTATCTTGTGACATATCATATATAAACCTTAAACCTTGAATTTCATGGTAAGGAAATACAGCTGACGAACTCGTTCTATACGCTTAGAAATTATATTTTGTAAGTTTTGTTTATAACTTTATCTATATATATAAAATTCAATGTATGTCCGTCTGTTTGTACGTTTGTATGTTTGTACGTTTGTCTGTTTGTATGTTTGTCCTTTAAGCGTTACCAAACCGTCCATCCGATTGCTTTGAAATTTTGCATAGTAACACAGGTTAACCCTGGGAAGGTTTTAGGCCATTTACCGAAGTCCTAGGACATTAGGGCTACGCCCCAGTGGCCCTCAAAGTTTTAATGTTAATCTTATGGAATTTCAATCTTAACGAAGAAGAAGAAAGATTTCTTTTGATTTTATCAGGGGCACAAAAAACAGTTGTTCGTATGAAAAGCTTAAAACAGCTGATTTTGACCAACAACTGATTTGGATCAAAAACTGAATATAATTTTAGGTTAGGCCTACAATGAACTAAAACACCAATTATTTTGCTAATTATTTAAGATATATAAAAGCCAAATACCACTCACTGACTGAACACTTAAAAAGAATACAATTACGTTAAAAAGACTGAAAATACCAACCACCACGGGCAACGCCGTACGGGTCAGCTAGTAATATATAAAATAAGGAAAGATACAAAATCCCAACCGCCCCCCCCCCCCCCCGCCCCTTTATACTACCCCAACTAAAAAATGTGTAATTGACACTTACGTAACATGTGATACGTCAAATTATTTCCTTTTAAAAACTATGAATTTCTGTTGTAAGAAAATAAAAAAATCAGTTATCGCAATTCGTTTGATACGCAAGAAAATTTTATGAAGTTATACTTATAATGTTATATTATTAAACAAATGGAAAGAGATATTCAAAATATATTCTCCGGACAGTTTTTCGTCTTTTATAAGAACCTTAGAAAACTTATTTTCAAAATCCTTCCAACCCCACTCTAATCACCTCTTGTTGACAATTTGTAATGCACACATATGACTTGTGATAAATGAATTTAAAACAGTTATAAAACGTGAATTTCTTTACGTATTTTACTTTAAACCGAGAACAATATCAACTTATTTTCAGGCCACAAGTAAAGAAATTAATGTAAAAGTGCTGTATGCAATCAACGGACTAAATTACATTATTTTTTTATCACGGCGTAAGCTAAGGAGTTATTACTTATAATTCTGTGATGATTATAACTTGACTCTTGTTTATTTAATGGTGTTAACTTTATCCAATTTAAAAAATTGAACGTTGTAATAAATTATTTTCATTGTGTGATAACCTATCTTTATGAAATTCTAGAAATAATTTACAAACTATTTATGAGCGTAGCATACAAATTGACTTGACCCAATTTTTATTTTGTTATAACCAAAATTCATGTTTTTTAAAAGGAATCAATTTCATTCATCACAAAGCCTTATGTGCCCATTAAAAATTATTGAGTTGGGGGTGGTATATGGGGACAGGGTTTTTGGAAATAAAAAAAAGTTTTAAGGTCCCCTTGTCCGTGAATAACTGTCCCTGGATCAGATTTTGCATATCTCTTGCCTTCTTTTAAATAATATAAAGATATACAAATAACTTACAAAATAAATTTTCGAGAGTAGCGAACGCATGCAAAGGCTGATTTTAATT
Organism: Philaenus spumarius; assembly: GCA_018207615.1. Lineage (NCBI taxonomy): Eukaryota > Metazoa > Arthropoda > Insecta > Hemiptera > Aphrophoridae > Philaenus > Philaenus spumarius. The sequence continues at coordinate 25,770 of JAGFPH010008580.1, forward strand.
TTCTTACCGTAGAAATTCATGGTTTGTAAAGGATTTTCCAATAAATTATTTATTCCAAGATAGAGGTTGCCATTAAACAAATTAAAGTTTCCACCAGTAGTACCCCAAGCCCTTCAAAAGAAATGTAAAATTTATATACCCCCTTAAACACTGGACAAATTTGTATAATAGGAAGGTAGAGAGAGGTTTTATGTTGGTATAGCAATTCATTGAAATTATATCGAGATGTATCACGACTTATTTTACACTCTGTATATATAATTCGACAACAACTTATACCAATATTTTTCGGAAATAGACGTTAAGGGAATGTTTAGGTTAAAATTTGTTCAATATAGCGTTGGTTTTGTATTCAATAATTAGATTTTTTTTAAATATATTAAATGAATTTCCGTAAAAAATATTTAAAAAAACAAATTTTCTACAAATGTTTAAAACTTTTCTCTTGCGAGTGAAATATGTACACGATTGAAATACTATTGTAACCAAACATGTTTTCAAATCCAATCAGAAGTTTACACATTAAATTGATAATCCACTCTTGAAAATAGGTGATACAGATCGTAGTCGTTTGTGCCAAAAATATATGGAATTCCTTAAACCTATTTTTGTTCGTTGTTCAACTTTTAAGTTTCTCCTCTTTAAATTAAACTTGGACCACTTTATTGTACCGATTGTTTCCTTACTTCGTAAAGCCTGGCTGCATATAATGTGTAGAAAACAAGGGATCTGTTCTAAATGAGAAAAGTTGCACAAAGTTCTGAAATAACAGGAACCCTACAAACCAGGTTACTTCCAACAGTTTAATAAACCAATCAGAGTAGAGTAAACCTTTCTATACAAGTAGACACACTTTATTTATCTTTAACTATACGGGTTTTGAGTTTGATTTTTCTAATAAATTCAAAACATTAAATCCTTTACTGAATATAACATAAAAATATCCCTTTACACGTGTAAATCTAAATTTTTACAGCAAAATATGGCGACAAAAATAAATAATAGATTTTTGTTTACAGAACCAAGGAGAAAACTAAATAATACGAATCTTAAGAATATGAACCTCTTTTATAACTTTCATCTGAAGGTATACAAATTTATATCAATAATTGCTTATTAAATGTTTTTAAATAATAATAAAATATATTTTTTTCATTTTGTAAGCTCCCGGATTGAAATATAATAACAAATTATGTTAAATAGGTATACATTTACCTGTATACGTCTTATTCAATCCTATATTATGTTGCTTGATGTGACTACTGCAGTTTCGGGTGACCCCATCTTCTGGTCACATTAATTCATTTCACAGTTAAAATATAAAAATACACAGTTAAATAAAACTATTTCTCTCACTAGTGAGATTGTCGTAAAACACATTTAACGAAACACAAAACACAAAAAACGCACAAACAAATGTCACTAATTATGTTCATCTTGCCCGGGCGAAGGTACATTTTGAATTTACTCCCCCTTGAACTAGTATTGCATACAATGTAACAGTTTAGCAACAGAATAAACTCAGAATTAAAATTGTTTATGTGATTAGGAATAAAAAAGAATACTAATATGTCAATACATTCTAGTTGGGATACAAACTGTAAAACAATTTACAAAACAGAAACAAGTCAACATAGCAGTTTAGTTAATCTACGTTAAGCTGTTTATATCCCTATTGCGTGACGTCAGAGTGGTGTTAATAATTCTGCCAACTCAATAAACCAATGATGCACTAGATGTAAATACGGAACTAGTGCTTACATTTGGTATATTATACCATAACGTTTTCTGAGACAATAAACGAATATGAGTGTCGTTGCGTTGCTTAATTTATTCAAAAAAATTATAGACTGATTTTAGAAAAAAAGGGCTATCGAAACAAAACATTACCAATATTTTTTTTTTATTTTCAAAAACAGCCAAAACAAGTATGTGTATTCATATTTCTAAACTAATTATTATATTAAGGAAGTAGTGAGGGATATTTTAAGTCCATACGTGTCTGTTGTTCTTATGTTCAAAATACTATAAAAATAATATTAAAATTTAAGATATTAAAATTAAACTACGTAATGGTAATTCGAAAACTCTTTAATTGTAATTGCATTCACGTTAATTAAATTGCGTAAGTATAGTTACCTCGGAAAAATCTTCAATAGAATGAAACATTCCTTATTTCTTGATCCATCTTTCAGTGATCTCAAAATAACTTGCATAATGAAGATTATTAATTATTATACAAATTATATCTGCTAGGATCCATAATATAAGTTTTAGTACAATTTTCTGCCAATCCTAACGTAACACTTTCACTTAAATTTGTCGACGCGTTTCGGAGTTCTCCATTATCGAGACCTATTTCAGTACTTGATTCATCCGTTATGGCAGACAAATTAAAAGAACTTGAAATTTCAGAAAAACATAAACTAATTTCATTTGACATAAAGAACTTATATCCATCGATACCCATAAACGAAACACTAAACATTTTAGAGAGTTTGTTAAAAGAAAATGGAAGTAATGTAGAACTAAATAAAGAAATCATACAGGCTTTAACAATAATACTTCAACAGAACCATTTTAAATTTAACAACACTGTGTACAAGCCAAAAGATGGATTGGGTATGGGAAATCCATAATCTGCTGTATTAAGTGAAATTTTTATTCAACATTTAGAAGAAAAATATTTACAAAATATTTTGCAGAAACATTACTGCTTAGAATACATCCGATATGTAGATGACTCACTATTTATAATAAAACACAGCCAAAATAATAAAGGAGAACTAATTTTAGAAAAAATAAATCAAATCCACGAAAATAATATTTTACAATAGAAAAAGAAGAAAACAGAACGATTAATTTTTTGGACTTAAAAATAACCTATCAATTATCATCATTAATATAGGTAGGTAAATAAAAAAGATATGGTCATTTATATTCTACGACGCTTAGCGGTTGAAGGTCTGGTTGCTCTTTTGAAATATGAAAGGCAAACACGACATCATTAGCAATGATATTTGTAGAATGAATTGTTGCATTTTTTAGTATGAATGCAGTGAATTCTATAGTATACCTCTTTCAACTGCAATCAATGCTTGTACTGTAGGCCCAGGGGTAGGCTCTTCATCTAAAACATGAAAGTAAAGATGAGAGTGTTATTGAAGCTCCATGAGAATGTAATTAAATTAGTAGGTACGGTACTAGAGATGTAAAGATTTCAAATGTGAGCACCCAAATGAAAATTAACTTTATTATTTCAAATGTGTTGGGTTTGAGGTGTGTCGTCCACTTCGTCCAAACCCTGGCCGACAAGAGTGAAATATTTGTCCATATTTCTGCAATTTCCTTCACAGTTTTTGAAAATCCGGAAGCAATATAGGCCAGCTTTCTTACATACAGAATGTCTTTTGCAGACTATCTTGCATTTGCAAGAAACTAGCTGCAGTAGTTTGTCAAGTGCAGGTGGCTCGGCGGTGGTGATGTGCTGAAGACCATATTATCTGTTCTTCATCCACCCCAACTGTGTAGGATCTTTCACGGTTCTCCCAGCCGCGTCTGAACATGGAGGTAAATCCTCAGTGAGTGCTGTCGTGGTACAACCTCTGTTGAGGGGAGAATAGCGATGTTGATGTCACCTTGAACGCAGATGTTATGTATAGCTTGCATAGTCTATATCGCAATTTGTTTAAGGAGCTCATTTGTTTGCCGGAGCTATAGAGAGCAAGGAGACATTTTTCTCCTCCACTAACAACTGCCTCTTGATCAGCCCGACGGTCTTTAAATATGTTGATGGGAGGTCCAAGGTCTGGGTTATGAATGACTTGATCACACTTGGCGGGTGGGAAAAGGTTCATGCACTTCCTTTTCTTGGCTTCAGGAAGTATATATATTAGAAGGAGTACAGAGCCAATAATATATAATCTCCAACAAGCCCTGTACTGATGGATATGAGTTCTGGAGTTTCTAGGAATATTGGGTGCTCCTAAAATCAATCAAACAATTTCTTCATAACGTGACTGTCTCTTTCAATCCTTGAGTCCCGGCTATCAACATGTTGTTCTGAGCTACGAAACTCCAGAGTTGCCTTCCATTTTTTCAAACAATTGTTGGAGTGAAGTCATCCCCTGCCCCTCATAGCTGGATAGAGAACCGGAGATGATTAGGAATAGGGGATTTAACTACCTACCAAATTCAAAAGAGGACATTCCCCCCTGAAAACCACAAACCAACCTTTACAATAACTGTTCAGTTATATACATAACTAGCTGGCCCGATCCAAACGGATAGACAAATCAAAGTTAAAGTTATATTAAAACAAACAAAAACATATCAATAAATATATTACACTATGTATTTACTATGGAAATTTTTAGTAACTTTGACCCCCAAACCCCTCTAATTTTTTTAAAAACATTTCTTAGCGAGCACAAAGGGACCTAGAAGAAGCAATAAACAAAATTTTATTCCAATCCGTTCGGTGGTATTTTTTAGTACCTTTGAACCCCCAAACCTCCTATAAAATTTCGAATTTTTGAAAACCTTTCTTAGCGAGCACATAGGGCCCTAGAGGAAACTACGTACCGAATTTCTTTCCAATCCATTTGGTGGTATTTTTTAGTAACTTCATTCCAAACCTCCTCTAAAATTTCGAATTTCTTGAAAACCTTTCTTAGCGAGCACCTGTGGCCCTAGAGGAAGCTACACACCAAATTTAATTCTAATCCGTTTGTTAGTTTTGGAAAAATCGTGATTTAGTAACTTTGACCTCCCTATCCCTCCCTAAGATTTCGAATTTTTTGAAAACATTTCTTAGCGATCACCCACGGCCATAGAGGAAGCTACATACCAAATTTCATTGAAATCCGATCAGTAGTTTTGAGATTTCGTGATGAGTCAGTGAGTGGTATTTGGATTTTTAGTACTTAATTAAATTTATATCAAAATAATAAGTAATTACATTGATATAATAATTATTAAGTAATTACATTTATAATTAAAAGTACTAATTAATTGATATATAATTAATAAGTAATTGCATGTATTATTAATTATAAAGCCCAAATAAATAGATTTTAATAAGTAAATAGTGATAATATAGGTCTCTATTGAGTTTTGGGTGAAGGACTCTTGATTTAGCGTTTCGCGTAATATGACATACAATTTCATCGCGCTCTAGCGGCTACACGATTTGGCCAAAATAAGTGATTAAGGTGTGCAATTTGCAATGGATTTAATTTAGTTTTAGTAGAATGCAAGCTTTTGTGAAATTACAAGCATAGTTTTTGAGTTTCAAGCAAACAACTAAAAAAAACTGGTTTTCAACAAAGTATGAAATTGTTGCCTTTTTTCAGCGCACTGTAGCAGCCAAACCGTTCAACCAAAAACTACTTTTGATGGATGCTTTTTGTTTTTGTAGGAAATTTAATGTACTTTAATTTTGTGTAGAGTATTCTTCCTCGAAAAGTACATATTTTTATGACTTTTCGGCAAAGCATTTTTTTAATTCTAAAATTTTGAGGTTTTTTGCGATTTTCGTTATGAAGCTATGTCGTGGGAAGTATCCAAGTTGAAATTCGGATTCAGCAAACCAAAAAACACTTCTATATATTTTTCCTGAAATATTCAGCCCCGTAAACGATTTGACTGGATTAATAGTGAATTATACAAATTTAGTAATACTTTAAATGTTAATGAGCATTAACTTAACATAATAACAAATATACGCAGTGCATGATACCGTTCTGATAACAGATCCTTAAAATAGCGCGAATATCATAATATTAAGGCTAAGTAAATTTTACAAATTATTTACAATAAATGTGTGTTCGTTCTTTTATAATTAAACTATGCACATCACCACTGAGTCAGCAATTTCATATAACATAGGAGATAAAATTATGATTTTGCATGTCTAGATTAGTAATCATTATACCCTACCTGAAGAATTACGATTTGTATACCTATATATTATAGGTTCATAACCTTGATTAGAACATGTGTTAGTTTTCCTTTGTTTTATTGACAAGTATTAAAATTAAGTTTTAAAATCCAAGTTATTTATTTTGTTTGTAATTGATAAAATGTTACATTAATTTTCAATGATGAGCTTCGTTTATAAAATCTTTGAATATGTATCTTCAGTTAATATTTTCTTTATCCCCAAAAATAAAGTTTAAAAGTAAATAATAATAACATAAAACGTTGCATACTTGTATTAATTACGCTACAGTAGTTAAATACAGAGGAAGAAGTAATTTATTTCTAGAGGAAACACTAAAGTGTTATAATAGATTGTGTGAGTTAGGTTCTGTAATAACAGAAGTAAATTATATTCTCTTATCAGAAGCATTGAGGTGCACTGTTTGAGACAAAGATTAAAATTGTGCCACTTATTTTATTTATACGTAACTCAAAAAAATATCTATATTTACAAATAATTTTCAAAATATACAATATATACAATATAAATAACAAACAAATATACAAACAAAATAAAGTTAATGGATTATTGGTGCATATCCTATCTAAAAGAAAATGAATAGTCACATATTTATTATTATATTTTATTTTATACAAATATGTTTACCCCTTAATAATTTAGCAACCAATCTGTTTAACTATTCACATGTTAAACACTTTATGAATGATTTACATTAAATTAATAGAATAGAAAATAAATTATTACCGTTTACATGAAACTTACGAGTAATGGAACTGTCTTATAACCAATATTTATATACAATTACATATTAAAAGTATAAATTCATATGTTGATGCAAATTTAAACACATAGAAACTTATTCATAACAGAAAGTTAAAATATTTATATTGAAATTAATAATCAATTACATTTTACCTCAAAATATGAGGGTTTTTATATTATAATCGTATGTATACATAATTTATTTTGCTATTAACTATGTAAGTAATAAACTAACGAGGACAAATACGACGATTGTACTAAGGATGCAAAGTTTAGTGAATTTAAGAATATGTTACAATTAAAGTATGCCTTTATATCTATCGGTTTATGTCTATTAACAAACTATACTCGGTGTGAAAAAGTGAAGTGTACACATTTATTATCATATCTCAGTAACCAAACTAACCTAGCGTAGTAATGCCTAGTATCGCTAATAAGTTGAGTGAGTAATCAACCTACAAAAAGTCGACTACGCTACACATAATACTTTCCGCCCAACAACACTCAGAACCTTTTAAAAGGTTAAACGTTACTCGCCTAAAATTAGAGTTAACTATGTTACTTCTGTGTAGTTAAATTGAGTGTAAATTGTATTAAACGTTAATTAGGGTGCATTAAGGGTTGATTGCGGGTTAACATCGTTATTTGTTACTTAGCTTTTAGCTATAATGAAATGTGTTACTGGACTAAAAATTAAACTGGTAAATTACTGGAGGATGGTATGGCCACATAAACCAGTTATAAGTTTTAACTTTTTTTATCTTGAAAGAAATTATAGGTGGGGTTTATGATATTTAAAAATTTATAATGGATTTTACCCACCTTGAGATTGAAAAATACGTTGCCCAAGTGTCGTAGTCCAATTTTATCACACCATTAGGAATGTATTCAGCGTCAACACAATAACACGCACTACACATACACAAAAACACACACATTACTATGGACGGTGTTTTAAAATTACACACAACGTTTCGCGAAGATTGTAAACACTTTGCGTCTTTAAATACAAACTAAGTCCCACGCCTGAGCGCCTAACACTGGTTAACTTTTTGCTTGATTGATGGTCATTGCGAAGAACAACCCCCACCACGTTTACGTTATTAATTTCCTTAATAGGCCTGTCCAGAAGTCTATTAACTTTGTTTTGAATTAAGGGTAAATACACCACACTAATAGTTGAACAAGGCTGAGAATTACAGTTTTTTCTTACAGACATAATCGATGTTTCTTTAAATACCCCTTTTCTCCAATTATTTTCTTTGAGTAAAATAAACCCCTTGTCCCAACTAAGCATGGTTGTTTGCTATTACATGTTCTGCAATCTTCGAGCCATTAACATCAAAAGCAGAAATGCATTTTCTTATGCTCTGAGACCCGTTTTTTTGAAAAAGGACGCGATGTTTGTCCCACATACGACACGCCACACTGGCACAGTAAATTATAAACAATATCTTTACTGCCCACGTTATTATTTTTTGGTCTCAATTTACTCACACAATTCTTAATCGCTTTAGAATTTTTAAATTCTCTCCTAATCGATAATTTCGTATTAATTTGCCTGATCTTTTCCGACACGCCTTATATGTATGGAATCTGAACAGTGGCTTTTGGGTTTTCCACATTTTTTTAGATCCATTGTTGTTCACTTTTTTAAAAGATTTCTTAACAATCAAGTTAAGATAGGAGTTATTTAATAAATAGTTTTTTATTTTCGTTATTTCCTCAGTATTCAAAACCGCCTCATATATATGGTTTACCTAAGTTACACAAGCTATGTCCCCCTCCGTCCTATTATCAGCTCTATTGATTCTCCTGCCTATAATCGTTCAAAGTTTTTAAAACCTATCATACCGCCCTTGTTTGGCAATTCTGATTATTTTTTTAGAAACAATGAGCATTTTGTGGAGATGCTGAACGATGATAATGTTGATAGCAATGATCTTATTGTCAGCTTTGACGTCGTCAATTTGTTTACCAACGTTCCTATTATTGACACACCGAATGTTATTGAGGACAAATTAAAAGTTAACCCGAGTTTAAAAAACAGAACAATCATTCCTGTTAATTTATTGGTGAAATTATTGACTGTATGCGCTCACACCAATTATTTTCAGTTTGGAGATGAGTTTTATAAGCAAACAATTGGCTTTCCAATGGGAGGTGTTCTTAGCCCTTTGTTTTGCAATAGTTTTACGGACTACAGACTTTATTTACTAAAACATTTTTCAAACCCAAGTTGTGGTTAAGATATAGAACGCATTAGTAAATTTTACAACTAAAATAAAATTGATAAATATGCTATTCAGGGATGGAAGTTAATTAAAAAAATGTATAACAATTAGAAAAATAACTTTATTTTCTACATAATAATAATAATATATTTAAATTATAAAATTATTTTAGTACATTTAAAGGTACCGTATTTAAATTAAAACTTCTTATTTTTTTAATGACAATGTGTTACTAAAGAAAAACGTAAACAAAAAATATTAAGGAAATTTGCAACCAAAACTATAAAGTATAATATATTAAATTGTATATAATATTATTTTTAAGTTCATAAATTATCATACTTCAAAGTTCTCTGGTTAGATTTCGGCGGCACAATTGTGGCGCATTGCCAGATTACATTGCAATAGGCATTGAACACACCAGTTTGTTGTCATTTGTCTCTTCTGATACG
>JAGFPH010008580.1:35561-49583 GCA_018207615.1 Philaenus spumarius
TAAGTAAAATAAAGATTGCTCATGCTGCACGAGTTGCCTGACCCCGAGATCATAAATTGTAAATATAATATAAACAAATCATTATTATGTGTATTCATGATTGTATATGCAAATTTCTGAGACAATTGATAAATAAAATAAAGTGAATCTTGTTGCTCTACTAAAACGTATCTGTCTATTTTATTGTAATTTAGATCCAATAGAATATAATAGAACAAATTTAATAAGGATTATTATAAATTGACGCCCAACTAGTGGGAAATTATTAAGAGAATAAATTATTATAAATTGGCTCCACAACGTGGACTTTAAGAAAAGAAAAGAAAGATAAAATTTTTATAAATTGACGCACAACGTTCTAGCATGAGCAAACTTTCTCATTAATAAATTGACTCAAGTATTAGTATTGTAAATATTTAGTAATTGTAAGATTTTATGTGAACTTAAAGTAATTTTAACGATATATATAAGACAATATATAATTATAGCTTATGTGTTAGAATAAGTAGGTATTACAATTTAACCAACATAGGCCTACTTACATTTCACAAACAATATATTAACTTAGGCCTACGTTTAAACACCAATTAAAAAACTCAAAATTACATAAATTCCACTTAGGCAATAAATTGCAAAATATTCCTAATTAAGACAAAACATGGATAATCCACAAGACGCAAACGAAAGATACAATCTTAGGCCTACCTCAACACAATCAGAAAAAGCCAAGGAGGCAAACCTGAAGACGTTACGTCCAACCGCATCTAACCTCACAACCGAAATTAGCCCTACAGATCCGCGCCATGCAAGTGTTGACGAAACAAGTACCGAAGTTACCCAAACGATCAACCCCCCAGCCGATTTACTTTGCCAAATGACCCTACTTATCAACAGCCTACAAATAAATATGGAAAGTAAATTCGAACAAAATTTAGATATAATCAATAACAAATTCGAACAAAATGTAAAACAAAATTTAGCCATAATTAATAATAATATGGAAAACAAATTCGAACAAAATGTAAAACAAATGGAACAAAATATAGCCATAATTAATGATAATATGGAAAGCAAATTCGAACAAAATGTAAAACAAATGGAACAAAATTTAGCTGTAATCAATAACAAATTCGAACAAAATGAAAACCGAATGGAACTAAATTTACACCAAATTAAAAACGAAATTGTAAACTTTAAAGATTGTTTGGCTGCACAAATAAATTTCATAGAAACACAATTTCACGACAAGATCGAGGAAGTAGAATTAGCAGTAAACAAAACTAATGACAAATTAAACGAATTAGAGAATAAATTGGGACAGACCGTTAGCGAAGAAACTTTCATAAGGAAACTACACGAACAAAAATCCTATATCAAAGAAAAAAAGGCGAAAATAAACAAAATATAATACAAGAAGTAGAGGCAATTGTAGCTACGGTACCAAAGACCAGCCACAATACATATCCACCCAACATTCACGTTACATGTGGAGGTAATGGGATAGACAATAATATCCTACTCATCCAAACACTAACGAAATTTAATGGCAGACAGGCAAACCCTAGTGAATACCTCAATCGACTTGGAAGGTATTATGAACGTTTGACTACCAGAAAATTGAACCAGAGTGGAGACTAAAAAGATTGTCTTTTCGATTTAATTGAAGCTAGTCTAGAAGGAAGTGCTGCTCGATGGTGGCAATTAGTAAAACCTGAAATTCAAAATTTTAACCAATTCCGTGAAGAGTTTCAAACCAAATTTTGGAATCGTGACTTCTAGAAAGGGACTAGGCAGAAGTTGGAGTTAGAAAGGTTTAGACCGGGAGGAAGTTTGTCACGCAGTGAATATTTCATAGAGCGGGTGCTAACTATGAAATCGATGACACCCGAACCCCCAGAAGAGGACATTATTACCACTTTAACAGAACATTTTGACGCCCGGATCCAAGACGCGCAGCGGGTGCAAAACATCACCACAATCAAGGATTTTGCATCATTACTACAGCGTGAGGACACCGAAGAGCGGAACGCAGAAATAAGATGGCGGAACAACAACGGCCAGAGATCAAGACCGAACGTGACACCACCGCAGACTCCAAACCGCCAGTATTTCAACAACAACCAGTACACACAGAAATTCCAACCGAAACCACAGTACTCCTCTGATAGGAACAGGACCAATAGAGAGCACCCATATCAGAATTCTAGGAATTATCCACAAAACCGACCCTAGTACCAACATAGACCACAATATGATGACTACCGGAGGCCAAACACGTACAACAACCGCCAGATTCACGATAACCAACCACCAAACCCCATACAAACTAATTTCAAGTACAAACCACCGCAACATCAACCCCATATGGCGAGTCACAGCAACAGAATGGATACCAGTTGCCCCACAAGAGAGCAACAGAAAATTTGCTAGATGATCGCTACAACCACGCGACCATCAACTGTATCCACAAAATCGAATGAAGACCAAGATAGACCGGGCGAAAAGGAGTTAAACTCCAACGCACTGGCCTAGGTGAAACCGTTAAACAAGAAAAGGGCTGTACAGTCGAAGCGAGGAGAGAAGAGACTTCCCTACCTAAACCAGTGCCAATAGAAAACAATAAAAATCGGAATACGGCTACACAAAGCAAAAAATATAAGACACAAAATCTGAATATTTCAAACCTATATTGCGACAAAGAGTTTCTACTAACAGAAGAGGAAAACACGGACCAAGAACCAATCAAAAACCATAATTGTCCTGAAATAGAACTGCAACTAAATGGGATCTTGACTAAAACACTAGTGGATACGGGTAGTAGTATCACATGTATTTCAGACACGTGGTTTCAAATCAACAAAGACCACTTGGGAAAGTACGAAGAACTGCCACTTACCAATACTTTCATTACGACCGCGCTTAACCAAAAATCAAAAAGGATTTCAAAGATTTTACTCCTTAACGCTAGCATACTTAATTTTAAATTTGATTTACAGTGCATAGTAGTACCATATTTAATCAAGGATTGTATTATTGGAATGGATACGATAAGGTATTTGAAAATGGAAATAAACTTCGACGAAAATACAATAATTATGAAAGATAAAGAAAATAAAGTATTAAAATTGAAGTTTGAAGAGGAAATTGTTGAAGCGATTGAATGTAGGATTATATACAATGACAATGAAGGAGAAGAAAGAAATGAGTATGAAAGATTTAATTATTACAATAACACAAAAGAACAAGACATAAATAAGGAAGTAAACGAAAGCGGAAATAGTTTTAAAAGTATATTTGAAGATAATACCCGACTTACCAAAGAACAAAAAGGAGAAATCACCAACCTATTATATAAGTATGACAAAGTGTTTTCAGAAAAGTCCGGAAGATGTACTTTATATCAACACCACATCAACATAAAGGATCCAGACAGTTATAGAGCTCAGAGCTACCCGATACCGTTAAACCTACAAGACGGAAAAGGAAATCAACAACATGCTCCAAGAAAATATTATTGAACCATCTAACAGTCCCTTCGTAAATCCCATAATTATTGTGACTAAAAAGAGCGGTGAATTACGTATATGTTTGGATATGAGACGAATAAATGCCCTAGTCGAACCAGATTACGAATGCAACAGAAGTATCAACGAATTATTGGCAAAGGCAACAAACTCCAATTGGCTTACTACCCTGGATTTAACTTCGTCTTATTGGCAGGTAGAACTAGAGCCAATGTCAAGAGCATATACAGCTTTCCAGTTTAAAGGTTCAACCTCGCAAGCAGCACTAGTACGAGCACTAGATAGGGTATTCGAACGTTCCATAGAAAAATTTTCATTAGTTTATATCGATGATATCTGCATAGTATCACCAGATTTCAAATCCCACTTAGAACATTTAGAAAGTGTTTTTCAAAAACTATTAATGGCAAATATGACCATAAAAATATCCAAATCAATTTTCTGTCGAGATCGAATTCCATTTTTAGGCTATTATTTAACAACAACAGGACTAGAACCAGACCAGAACAAAATTACAGCTTTTCAAAATTTTCCTTCTCCCACATCGAGAAAAGAATTAAAAAGGTTTTTAGGAGGTATAAATTATTACAATAAATTTGTTGATAAATACGCAAAAACCGTACAACCACTAATGCGATTAACGTCCAAAAAGATAAAATTTATATGGACCGCTCAAGATGAACAGGTGTTTCAAGAAATTAAGAAACTTTTCTTACATACCAACGTATTAAACCACCCAATACCAAACTCAAAATATTATCTACAGACCGACAGTTCCGAGTACGCCATAGGAGGACATCTATACCAAGTAGATCAAGATAACAACAAGAAGGCTATACTTTTCATCTCTAAAGCTCTGAAGAAATGTGAACTAAGATACACGACGACAGAAAAGGAATTATTAGCAGTAGTTTATTGCTTGAAAAAGGTGAGACATTATATATTGAACTCGAGATTGACCATCATCACGGACCACAAAGCACTTACTTTTTTAAAAACCTGCCGTTTATTAAATGCAAGACTTACCCGATGGATATTAGCTCTACAAGACTATCAGTTCGATATAATACACTGTAAAGGAGCAGACAATACACTAACCGACCTACTAAGTAGAAGGAAATCAGAGGATAACAACACAAACCAATACACCAAACATTCAGAAATCATTTTAGCCCATTTAGAACGACATAACGACTCAAAATTATTAACAGACCTTAAAAATTTAGCTACATTACAACAGGACGACATTTATATCAGAGAAAATTACGAACGGACAGCAAGCATGACCCAAGAAGAAAATCAAAACGAACAAATACGATTCAGAATGTACGAAAATATCCTATACCAGAGACACCACGACACCTGGTTAATAGTAGTACCTAGGAAAATCATAGAAGACCTAATTTGGGAATGCCAACCATTACTACCTACATTGCGGTGCGAGAAAATGTTTCAAAACACTACAAGAAGACTTTATATTTAAAGATATGTCTAGGAAAATTAGAACAACTTTAGCTAGCTGTGATATATGTCAAAAATGCAAGTACAACAACCACCCTTTGTATGGAGAAACGAGTGGAGTGAAATGTCATGGAAAAGGAGATCTAGTCGCCGTAGATATAATAGGACCGCTTCCCAAAAGTCGAGTCTAGGACCGAGGGCCAGTTGCCTAAAAACTTTGACGAGGGTAATTTGACAGCCAGAGGCTTGGCGGAGCGAGGGCCAGCCGGCTAAGGATCAGTGACCTGTTCTACAGTGCGGTGGGTGTGCGGGTGGAAAGGTTTTAATTATCGTTTATGTATTCCGATAACAGTATGATTATAATATTTATATAATTATAATATTTCGTCGTATTATCACTTTATATAATTAGAATAAAAAAAAACTAGAGGACGTACCTAAACTGTTTAGTCACAGTATTTTGCCGATAACAGTATGATTATAATATTTGTATAATTATAATATTTCGTCGTATTATCACTTTATATAATTAGAATAAAAAAAAACTAGAGGACTTACCTAAACTGTTTAGTCACAGTATTTTGCCGATAACAGTATGATTATAATATTTGTATAATTATAATATTTCGTTGTATTATCACTTTATATAATTAGAATAAAAAAAACTAGAGGACTTACCTAAACTGTTTAGTCATAGTATTTTGCCAATAACAGTATGATTATAATATTTGTATAATTATTAACCTTAAAACTCTTCTATAGAAATTAGTTTAGAGTCGTACTCTATGCATTTAATCTTACCCCTCCCCTGAATCACTTCCGCTCTGGGGAGTCGACTGGCCCTCGGCCCTACCTGGCTGTTTTGACAGTTTTATGAAACCCACGGCAAAAGATCGGCTGGCCCTTGCTCCGTTTTCCCCAAAAGTCAGGGAGGAGTACAATTCATCTTTATCATCTTAGATACATTCACAAAATTTGTCCAACTTTATAACCTCAAGCGAGCTACATCCCAAGCCGTGATCAACAGGATGTTCAACCAATACATACCCACTTTCGGAAAACCCATCCAAATCTTAACGGACCACGGAACCCAATTTAAAAGTAAACTTTGGAGTAACAAACTAGAAGAAAACAAAATTAAACACATACTCAACCCAGTACATTATTTCTGTTCCAACATGGCGGAACGCCCTATCAGGGAAATCAAAAGATGCCTTCGCACATATTGCGCCCAAAACCACAGAAACTGGTCTACATATATCAACACCATTAACACCTTTTTAAACGAAGTTTATCATGAAACTACAGGTTTAACCCCTAATGAGCTACAACTAGGTCGTAAGGATCAACGATTTTGGGAAAAAGTAGTACAAAATCCTTTCCGAAATGAAATTCCATTGCAGCAAAAGTTGGAACTCACAAAAGGTAGAATTGAAAAGACACAAACTAGAAGAGCCGAAAAATACAACTTAACGCACAAAATAACGACATTTAAAGAAAACTATATGGTGTTAGTCAAATCTTTCCCACAGTCGAGCCACGGATATGGAAAAACGGCCAAATTATTTACTGTTTACACAGGACCGCTAAGGATCCATAAGAAAATAGGAAAGTCTACATATACTCTTACCGATGCAGATCACAAAACCTATGGAC
This sequence comes from Philaenus spumarius, assembly GCA_018207615.1. Taxonomy (NCBI): domain Eukaryota; kingdom Metazoa; phylum Arthropoda; class Insecta; order Hemiptera; family Aphrophoridae; genus Philaenus; species Philaenus spumarius. The sequence goes on from JAGFPH010008580.1 coordinate 42,203, forward strand.
CATACCATGTCTCGCTACTAAAGAAGTATACGTCAGCCAACCCTGTACAGACCAGGCAAGAAGAAACCCCAAATGATGACGAAAAGTGAAGTGAAATGTATAAATATATATACATATAAACTATGATAATGTTTATTATTATGTGAACTATTAGTCCCAAGATATAAACGATCAGTGTATAAACCATATGTAAACTATCATGTGAACACCAATACTCCAATAAAACCCCTACGAACTAGTGAACAGTGCTTACCACTATGTTACCAACAAAAACCCTATAGACCATATCTCAAACGTTAATTTATGTATATTTCCTGTTAAAAAGGAAAGCACTTAGATATTATGCACAAACTAGTGAACCAATGCAAGACAGTGAACTTATCAAAAACTATAAAAGTCATTTGCATATAAAATCCCATAAAAACTCTAATTCAACATAAAGTCCCATGTAATATAAAGCCCCGTCTCAATATACGAATGAATTTGAATTTCAATGTTTAGAAATAAAATATAGTTAGTAAGAATTTAAAGTTTAACCAGTTGTAAAATTAGATCACATGTTATTATTGTTACTTGTTAGAATAGATTTAAGAGATTTTGACCATTATCAAAATAATTTATATTCAAAAGATTCACAAAAATTATTCTGAAGGGCAATTATAATGATACAAAATACCATCACATAACCTCATCAGATTCAAACTCAAATTGTAAAATTTAAAAGGTACAAATTAAAATATTTAGGCCTAGCCTCAAATGAAAGGTAAACAAACATAACAAACCTGTTCAGATGCCAATGTTAACATAACCTAATTTAGGCACATCTAAATCAAAAACGTAATAAACAAAGAACTACACCACACCAATAAACACACACTGGAGATTATTTATATGTATATTTAATATTTATTCAAAAAATAAACAAACACAACACCATTACAGTAATCCATGTAACAGAGAAACTGATGTTGAAATATGTAAACAGTCACCAACTATGGGCAAATACAAAGCAAGGCCTAGATTAAAATGAGTAACCGATCTATTATGTAACGATCTTATACTTCAAACACAAATAAAATTTACACTTTATTACCAAGATAGTAATGCAAAACATCCTGGAATTATTTGTAATGTATTAATGTTATTGTAAATAAAACTGTATCAAAATTAGTAAACTAAGCAGATGTAAATAATAATCATTACCGATAGCATACCCACACAGCACAATCGTGTGCTGAGCATGTGCTCAGTACATTCTTTAAGAATATGCGGAATGTGCGAGGTATATTCTTGAATATTCCAGATTATGCCTGGCACGTGCTCAGGAAAAGTGAACGTCCGCGCTCACAAAGTGCCTGGCACATGCCCGGAGAATATTCCTACAATGTACTCAGAACATGCTCTGAATATCCTTGGCATGATTTATGACTTCAATATGAGCTACGTACATTCTATGTACATGCTAGGCATGTGCTGCACTTCTTTAGGACATGCTTAGTATACTCTGGGTACATTCACTATCTCAATATGATTTTTGCATATTCTACACATATGTTGGGCACATTTTACTACCTCAATATGAGCTACACACATTCTATGCACTTGCTGGGCACATACTACACTTATATAGAAGATGCCTAGTATATTCCGGGTACATTCATGATCTCAATATGCACTGTGCATATTCTATTCACATGCTACACATATGACTACCATATTATCTGAATGTGATATACCTGTATACTTATTCTACATACATGCTAGGCATGTGCTACACTTATATATATAACATGTCTAGCATATTCTGCGCACATTCAATACCGGTACCTCAATTGCATTATGAACATTCTGCAGACCTGCTTGTCTTAGAGAGAGTTGTATTACATAAAACACAATGATTCAAAAGTTATTAATCAAAGTAAATTAAGCACCTTAGATATGAAAAAAACATACATCTTAGCAAATCAACAATAATTTGATTAACTTACTTCAAAGAATGAACAAAATAATACATTCTCCAGTTATTGATGGTTTTGATGATAGTGTAGCATAATAATCTGGTGTAAAAACATAAAAAACTACACTTTTCCGAAGCTGTCTAAACTTATTTATTATTATTAATGTATTACAAAATGTATGCACAAAAAGAATTAAAACATAATTTTAATATCATCTTTTTTTTAATAATCAGTAGGATCATAACAGGGAAACTTCTTTGTTCTTGAAATGATCCAGGTTTCCTGCAACAAAATATTAATTGTTTCACAAACGGTACCTTAAATCAATTAATATAGTTCTGAATTAAATGTTCTATAATTTAATATTATCTCATTTTAAAATAGGAATTATACTAGAAATGATCACCATATTATTTAAAATTAATAAAATACTGATAATAATGTAACTAATTTTACCTTGTATCCGTCGTGTGACTTTGTTCAGCATATGTCTATGACGTGTTTCAAAACATATATTTCATCATCACAGTCATATTAAAACGTTCACATTACATATAACATGAAAAATATCTACTTTATTTCGCTGCTGTACGACTAGTGACTAGTTGATTGCGGTCAGATATTCTTATTGCCGAATCGTACAATATGTTGGAATGAAAGTGTATCTGGTCATTAAGCAATTATTGGTTGTTGTTATGTTTAAATTCTTTGTATATCACCAATTCCTCTATAGTTTTCATCAAGAGGAGAGCGTTATGTTTAGTTTACAGAGAGTGTCGCTTACAATTCTGTGGAGAATGTTGCCGTAATCTGTGGATATATATTTAGTTTTATAGACATATCTACTAAATATGTATCCACAGAGTACGGCAACATTCTCCCCAGAATTTTAAGCGACACTCTTCATAAACTAAACATAACTGTGGCTTTTCGTACCAACAACAATGTACAGAAAATTCTCTGCCGCAAAATTCTTAGACCGGTTGAGGAAAAACTGGGGTATATAGGATCAATTGCAAGCGGTTATTGTGATAAATTCTATAGGCCAAACTGGAAGGCTGTTCTTAAAATGATTTAAGGAACATTTACCAAAGAAAACAGATGGAACAAATCAAACTACGATCGCCCTTTAATTAACACCAATAATTATCAATTCTCCAATTTTAATACCGACTTTGAACGAACCTATCTATTTTCGCTTAAAGGGTAGCTATATAGGAATTTGAGATATACAAAGCCTTTAAACATAACAACAACCAATTGCTTAGTGACCAGCTACATTTAGTTCATTCCAACATATTGTACGATTCAGCGATAAGAATTTCTGACTCTAATCAAATGACCACTGAATATAGCCTGTAGTCGTTCGACCGCGATATAAAGTAGACGTCTACCCAAATTACATGTCACCGTTTTGTGTTGTGAGTTATATGTTTTTTTGTTGTTGTGTTTTTGATTATTATGTTTCGAAAAGTGTCATAGGCATAATGCTGAACGAAGTCATACGACGGATACAAGGTAAAATTAGTTATATCTATTGGTGATTTGGATACATATACAATTTGTTTAAAATAATAATAATGTTTGCTTATATATTGTTACGAAGCAAAATTAAGGGTTGCAGAAAGTATTTGGAATAAATTAATGACATTAATAATGCCCATTAAACCTTAGGTTTTAAATCAGCAAGTAGCAATTTTTGATGCAATATCAAGACAAGTTGTAAAATAAAGTCGAGTAGTGTATGAGATGATCACGTTCTGTAGTTCTCAATTTCTTTAATTATTATAGACCATCTACTGCTTATTTGATAAATAGTTTGCAATAGTGAAAGGAACTATTAAAACTAGGCTGGCTATAGTGTGCAAGGAATTACTTTTGTACTGTTCCGTATAATATAATTATTCTTATTCTGCGTTTTGCAACTACAAACTTACTGTGAACAACTAGAAAACCAAAAACACAATGAAATCAGCAATTCTGTCTGCACAATTTTACATCTGCCTACGCATGCAGGAAGATGACAGCTCTTTGTATCAATTCATTTTGTGCAAAGTGTTTTAACCTATCCATATCAAAAGTTGAATCTGCCTAACGGACATCAGTTTATGACATTAACTTAATACATACCGTAACCTTTATTTAATTATCAACTTACTTTTTTTGGCATCCCTTCATCTCCTTAGCCTTAAGCAACCATTGTTTTGTAAGGGCTAAAATATCTTCACCTATTGCATTCGGGTTGTGATGTCTGACAATATCTAAACAAATAACCATGGATTATTATAATACAATTGAAAAGATACATTTGAATGCTCATTTAAAATGACGAATAAGCTAATAAATGTTACAAAATATGTTTAAAAAATCTAATATTACTGCAATTATGTTATATTATATTTTCTATATGAAACATAATTAAAATGATTTTAGTAACAGCCTACACATTTCATTTTTAATAAAATAATAAATGATGAATATTTTATAGGATGTATGTACATATAACTTTGCAAACTGGAAAAATAAGGTAACCGATACCAGCAGGTATGTTCAAGCTGTTGTTTTTGTTATATTGTTGAAGTTATAAATGGCACTAGAATATAACAGAATGTAACATAAAATAAAAATAACAACGTTCATTCTGAACAAGACCTTACCCCTAGTACTGGACACAGTATGATACAATTCCTACTATATACATATAGTATTTAATTTACCACATATGTGTATGTGTATCAACATTTAGTGAATCAGTAAATTACAGTCAAGAGATGATACAAATTTGTGTAAAAAATGGCTACCTAATAAAAATTAATAACATATATTATATTTTGAAATATTAAGTTAATAAGCCAAGGGGCCCTATATATTGTAGGCCTATTGCTTTAAAACATATTGTGATAGGTTAGGCCTGTTATGTATATACTCCTATTTAATAAATGCATGTAAAAGGAAACCGTTCAATTAGAATATGTTGACACAATATAATTTTATAGCAGCTTCATATATGCACTAAATGTTTAGACTACCAAACCCAAACATTGCAGTTTAATAACTGTGTATTAACTGTTAAATTTTATATTAAGGCAAAACATATGATAAAATCCAAAACTAATCTCACCTAACTAATCTGTGACTTACGTTTAAAAGTCAAAATATAAAATAGATTTAGGTTTTCAGGTTACCAAAAATGTTTTAAAATTTAACTGCTAGGTCTATTGTTCATTAAGACTGAATCAAAAGTAAAAACTTAGTCAAATGTTCTAGGTTTACTAACTTATCATGAATGTAAATATTAAATTATAAATACTAGGGTAGTTGAATAACAGTGTACGACTTAAGCCAAGGACACTGAAAATATTTCCTGACAACGGTCACTCTAGAGCTTAGTTGTTAAACTTTAGAGTTTGTTATTATTTTTAGTGGGGGATAGTTCAACAATCAAATTATGGTGATACATTTTTTATCATAACTTTAGTTTAAGAAGTCATAGAGAGGTCTAGTTTGTAGCATTCATTTTCTTGTTTTACCCTCTTTAAAATAATATGCAACTTGCTAGGGGTTGCTATTTGAAAATAAAAAAACTACCCCCAGCAACCCCTATTTAGGGGTGAGGGTTGAAACCCTAAACCACATAAAAAAGTACTTTGACTTATGTTAGTAACATTTACCAAATATTGTTTGAAAATTTACAGTCGTTCAAAAATTAAAGAGGACACCAGGTTTAAATTCTTTTTTATAAGGAACATCCATTAATATAATATTACACCGTATATGAAAAGTTATCCTGATCTAACTTAGAGTATATTTTAAAGTCAAACACTAGTTTTGTAGCTATCATAATTTTCTAACATTTACAAGCGACTTTTGTTTTTTTAGACGCAGTTAAATATGTATTTGCAAAATATGAAAAATGGGTGTTCCCCTAAAAGTAACGTAGGCCTATATGTTATATTTTAAGTAGGGGCCTATGTTAGTTTTATAAAACAAAATGTACTTACCAAATGAGTAAAGAACTGATCAAGTCTTGACTATGTTTAAGTATGGCGGAGTATCGATACACAATAAACTGACTGTGGAGCAGGACTGAGAAGCTGTGAAAACAATAAACAGTTAAATAATATCCATACAGCAGAAAATTGTTTAATACAATAATTATAATTTACCAAATAAGCTAACCTGCATTATAAAGATTTTGCACACATAAAGGCCTGACATTGTTAAATCTACTAGGCTACATAAAAAGATTATTATTATTAAAATTTAAATAGACAAATTGAAAATTGATATATTTCACTGCCATTGAACAACAAAATTACTTATTTTAAAACTCAAAAACTGCCACTTTAAACTTAAAGTTGAATGAATAATCTTTTTTTAATTATTAATGGAATTCAGTATACACTGTAAAAATGAAAACCCTAATACTTTTGAAAGGTGTACAAAGTTACTGTCAGTGTGATCAATTCTACCAGTATGCATTAATCACTGGTTGTTTACAAATCAGTAGAAATTGATATTGCTTTAATAAATCATAGACTAATAACCAACCTAACTTTTAATTATTATAAATAAGGGCCAATACTTTTGGTTAATATCATAAATGATGAAGTGCTATGTTATTTAAGGTAAAATATAAAACACGCCTCCTTGCCATAATATGACAGAACTGCCAACCTTCAAGCAAAATGGTATAAGATCTAGATTAAATAATAATGTTTAACTACGGTATATTACTAAACAAATTGAATACAATGGGAGTATATATAGCTTAAACATATTCAAAAAGAATACAAATATCAACATCAATAGGCTATAATTAAGTATCAAATAGGCTATATCGCAAATATCAAATTTGTATAGGGTGTTTAAAGTTAATAATATTACTAAAACATCTCATGTTAAGTTGGTAACACTTCTCATTTTCCTAAAACAATTCTTCAAATGATGCTAAGCCTAGTTCAACAAGTAGTGGCATCCTAAAAGTTCACCGTTATATGTTAGGTACAAATTTACTATACGACCCTATGCCAACAGATATGCAAGAATAGCCTGAATTTTTAACTTAAAATAGTTTTTAGTCACAGTACCTATATTCACTTGTATTCAACATTTAACAGCAGAATATAAAACAATGTCGTTGTCTGCAAAAATTATAGCCGGAGGTCGTATAGTAAATTTACGCCCAGTCGCTTTCAAGGTTCAGTTTTTACACATAGACTAGCCTACTGACAGTAGCAAAATTATAATTTAGATCAAGTTGTACTGATATCATTTATACATGCAATGACCTATCTAGTCTAGAACTAGTAATTTCCCAATGACAAAAGTTGGGTTAGACTAACTTTTGTGTATAGCCTACCTACTGCAAAAACCAAATAAAAAGCTGTTGTAAAATAATTATTTTAACAGATGGCCTATTA
>JAGFPH010008581.1:18123-42379 GCA_018207615.1 Philaenus spumarius
GAAGTAGTAAGCGGGAGTAATATGCATAATATTAATTCTTTGGTCAAGATTCGTTTTAAGCTAAACACATTTTAGGCGTTCGGGGCGCGCTGCATGCGTGCACAGCAAACTCTTTTATTGGAATATTGTTATGTACTTGTTTGTGTTGTGTGTTGGGGGAAATGGCCAGCAGAACACAAACGGCACATCCAGCTTGCTTTTGTTTCCCCACAAATGAGTGGTGGTTTTTATGCGAAAAAATATATTTTTGTTGTGAAATGAATAAAGTCGTAAAATTAAAGTTACACATTTTAGTGTCGTGTTTTGTTTAGCGAATGAAATAATGGCTCTAATAAAACAATAAAAGAAAACCAGTTGGTGATTTTACAGCTCCGATGATTTCTACACCCGACGGGTACTGAAAAACCATGAAAATACTTAAATTCTGAGGGTTTTAAAATTACATTAATTTTGAAATAATATATAATTAAACAATTTGTGTACGTCGGTATGTTTATCTTAACCTGGTATTTATTATAAACTAGCTGACCCGTACGGCGTTGCCGGTGGTGGTTGGTATTTTCAGTCTTTTTAACGTAATTGTATTCTTTTCAAGTGTTCAGTCAGTGAGTGGTATTTGGCTTTTATATATATATATATATCTTAAATAATAAAAGCACTATTGTCATAATAATAAAAGATCTGAAATTATAATTTTAGTTACTTTGATCCCCCCCAAACCCCTCCTAACGTATCATTATGGCCCTAGAGGAAGCTACATACCAAATTTCATTCCAATCCGTTCGGTAGTTTTGAAGAAATCGTGATTTCATAACTTTGATCCCCCCAAACCTCCCTAAAAATTCGATTTTTTTTAAACCCTTCCTTAGCGAGCGCCTATGGCCCTAGAGGAAGCTACATACCAAATTTCATTCCAATCTTTTCGGTAATTTTGGAGAAATCGTGATTTAGTAATGTTTAGCCCCCCCCCTATAATTTCCAATTTTTTAAAAACCTTTTTTAAGTGAACACTTATGGGCCTAGAGGAAGCTACATACCAAATTCCATTCCAATCTGTTCGGTAATTTTGGATAAATCGTGATTTAGTCATTTTTACCCCCCAAACCCCCCTAAAATTTCGAATTTTTCAAACCCTTTCTTAGTGAGCACCTATGGCCCTAGAGGAATCTACATACCAAATTTAATTTCAATACGTTCGTTAGTTTTTAGAAATCGAGATGAGTGAGTTAGTGAGTGAATGAGTGGTATTTCGCTTTTATATATATAGATAATTATTATCACGCACCAATATTGGAATGATTGCCTTATATCGAAAGCTATTACTTTATCTGTGACAATGCACTGTGTAGTAGTTTTGTATTTATTTTATTTAACACAACATGTTACATTAAAAGCTAAGACATGTTTTAAACATACATACAAATTTTAAAATTAATATTAACAAGTTATAAACATATCAAAACCTCACTTATATATTTCAAAAATATTATGAACACGATGTCTTTTAAACACTAAAAAAACGTGTTCTGGGGACCATGATCGTATCTCATTAACTACTCCCGACATTAGGTCTCACTATAAGTGTCAATGCAAAAGCTCTGCTTTCCTATTTGAATTCTCCAATAAAGCACATGTAAATAAATATAATCGTTCCTAACTCGTACAGTGAAGATATAACGACATGTTTTGTGTCAAATTCATAATATTATAGAAATTTATATTGCACTGGAAATTGTTACATGTACTATTATTTGTAATTTGTATCTTCCAAGAACATTTATCAATATACGTAAACCATTATTAGTAGAAAGATTCCTACTTGTCTATTTTACCTGCATAATATAAATTAACGAATAAATCAATCAATAAAACCTTGCACATGCGATACTATTTTGTAACTCACGTATTTACGTATAATCGCACTTATATGGTTTTATACACTTATGTGCGCAATCCTTCTAACATTAAACTTGTCCAGGAAATTAAGGATTTCAGACGATTTCCCTTGAAACTCCGAAGTGGAATTATCTAATCTTTCACAGTATAACGTATCTGCGCGTCCTTCATAGACAATACATTCATTGGAAACCCGTACAAGGGCTTAAAGACCGAACTATTATGTTCAGAGCGTGGCAACAGACTGAGCCCCCATCACTAGAATCAACTGCGAGTCTACTGCGCATCTCAAGGCCACGGTTCATGCTAGACCTTCTCTAGTATTGATAAAATCATATAGGATGGCGCGTAGGGCGGGTAGTGCGAGTGAGACAGAGTACCTATCCCACCACACTTCCCCTCCTAAGTTTAGGCGAGGCATTGTACAGTCAACCCTAGTTATCTTGGCTTATTTACTTTATGGTATCGAGACATTTTAAATAAAACATGTACTAAATTCTCATAAAATACGATTTAAGTTAAAGGCTATTTTATTACTTATAAAGTAGTTTATTATAAATTTACTATAGATATAAGTAAACAGAAAAATAGTATTTTTACATTACATTAAATAATTTACTGTCCAACTCTTCAAGTAGTTTCTTATGAATATAGTATAGATGTAAAAAATGAAGAAAAAACAATATATTTACATTACATTAAATAATTAACTGTCCCGCTCTTCAATTCAGTTAATTATTATAAATTAACTATAGATATAAGAAAAAGAAAAAAACAATATGTTTACATTAGGCTATTTCCTGATAATATTGGTTGCGCTTATTTGCAAGCGATTTGTGGACAAACCAAACATATGACTGAAAAATGTTTGAAATAAAATATTTATATCAACTAATTTTCTACAACTTTGCCGCTGGAAGTTTCTTTCTACCCAAAAAATAAAAAAAGTTTACGCTATACTACTTTTTCATGTCCCAATTTAAAAAATCGAAGTATTTGTTAATGTATAAATTCTGAACATTTACTAAACAGGAAGATATTTATACTGTTAGTCGCAATATATCACTATCACGCAGATTAAAAATATATAAAATTTGTCCTATTTAAATAATCCTAGTACTGTGCAGAAGCTTGTAATTGAAAGCGCGTCCAATGCTAAAAATTGCTCTGCGGCCCTATAATCGATGGATTTGACACAGACTGTATTTTTCTTACAAAACGACAAAGACTGGTGTTGGAGGGAGATGGGCATTACTGCTTCTGCGCAAACCACGCGCCATCCTAAATGTTACTACCTATATCTGAGGTGACCCTCAAACATACCTTGACCTGCTGGATGATTAAACTACGAATCATATCTTATTACTATTGCATTTGTCTTCAGTGTAGTACTAACTACAAAATAAGGGTTTGATAATCAATGTATAATATAATACACGTAGTATCGTGCAGCAAATACATCTGTCATATTATAAGTACTATAAAAAAAAATATATAAATCTTCTTTAACGATTGAGCGTTTTATTTGATTGGAAAAGTTTTATAACACGAAAGGAAAGGAACGGCTCAATTCATTTGAACGATATTGTATTCTGCAGATGTAATTAAGTGGGCAGATCGAAAAACTTTATCCGATGAAAGCGGGTTGAACCGAAATATTAGGAACGCTACCCTTTGATAAAGCTTTGACATCTTGATTCAGCAGTTGTTAAAGATGACTTATTGCAAAATATAAAAAACTTTTGATTCCAAAGCTTTTCAAGAGAGATTGTGATGAATATAAAAAGTAATAAAGAACTTAATTTATCGCCAATTTAAATTTCTTTAGAGTAACAAGTTCGAAAAGATTTATAGCGTTATAAAAATTGTAATTATTACGTCTAGTTCCTGCTAGGGCAGACACACGGAACAGACAGGATTTTGTATAAATTAAAATCACATGTCTTCAAATTGAGTCATAATTTGTTTTCAGAATAAAAATAATTTCGTTTTCTTAAAGTAGAAGTACGTACGAATTTTGATAAATTAATCATGAATAATTGGCATACCGAGTTCGACATTAATTAAGAACAGAACCTTGTTTTCAATAAGAAGTCAACATCATATATAAATGCAATATTTACGTTGTGTATCAATTAGTTAACACTTTCACTGCTAAGGACGCTCATTGTGTAAGGTTGATATTGAACAATATGAGAAGCGGCCGACACACAGTGAATTGCGTTCTTCGCGCGCCAACCCCTGTATCGGGGAAATTTCAGTACACAATGCATTGCGTGCTTTGCACGACAACCCCCGTATTGCGAGTATTTTCAATACACAGTGTATTGCATTGCTTTCTAGTAGAAAAGATGAACAGCATTTTTATCTCTACTATTTAACCCTTTAAATAGGTGGGCCCTTATGTATAGCACGGAGCTAGGAAAGTAAAACAAGCCATAAAAATATAAGTAAACTTAAATTAAATGTTAAATGAACTTAATAGTCTCTTTTTACATCATATTTATATTTTTTGCACGTATTTAGTAAAATTTTGCTCTTTTTAGACAATTTATAAATAATGATACACAATTCATTAAAAAGGAACATTTTTGGATAAAGAACATTGTAAAATTAGTTCCATAAAACTGTAGGAAAAAATAATGTTCCCATTTCGATGAACTACAACATTACAGCCCCTTAGTATGTTTTTACATTTTCCTTATAATTCTGAAAATGGCGGCTGGCTAAACGCACGTACCCAGCAGTCTTTGAAGCGACATTAACGAGTAAAACTAATAACTAGTCAAGTAGATAAGTCTAAGAAGGTTTTTAATAGGACGATAGGTTTGCCACAACTCTATTTTTTTAACACAAAGCTATGTCCCTACCTAGGGGTTACAATACGTACCCCGTACTCACTAAAGGATTAAATTAAAAAAATTTAATACCCCGTACTGCATCTTCAAATTAAAAAAAGTAAGAAAATTTATTTTGAAAGATTGTTTGAAAAAAGTTGTGGAAACTCAAAAAGAGAATGGCAAATAATTAATGAAATAACCGGGCAAAAGAAAAAATATTCGGAAATTAAATTAAGAAATGGGAATGGTAGTATCGTCTCTAACTCCTTAGATGTGTCTAATATGTTTAATAAATACTTTGTAAGTGTTGTTGATGACATTAGAAATAGTATTGTATTCCAGTCATGTAGTTCTGTCCAGGATCAGTTCATCACTGCCTCTGAAACGTTGTCCATGTTTATTGAACCAGTTACAGCATCCGAAATAGTCAAAATTATAACATCTTTGAAAAATAATAAAGCTCCTGGCATCGACGGAATAAGCTCAATGGCTTTGAAAAGCGTCTCGGGACTGATATCAGATGTTTTGTCATTTTTATGCAATTTAAGTTTTGCAGCCGGTATTTTTCCTAGACGACTCAAGACCGCTGTGGTCATACCAATACATGAAAAGGGTGATAGGCAACTACCAGGTCAATACAGGCCAATTTCTTTGATCTCATCAATCTCTAAAATCTTAGAGAAGTGTATGAAATCCAGGCTTCTATCATTTCTTACAAAGACTGCCTTTTTTAGTAAAAATCATTACGGCTTCCTGGTGGGTAGTAACACAGAAATGGCAATGCTCAATTTTATGGATGAAGTAATGACTGGGGTAAACAATGGGAAGAATGTTAGTAGCATGTTTCTGGATGTTACAAAAGCTTTTGATTGTGTGGACCATAAACTCCTTTTACAAATCTTATCAAAAAGTGGAGTCAGGGGTATCGTCAACGATTGGTTTTTAAGCTATTTATCTGACAGGGAACAATGTGTGCGGATCCAAGGGATTGTTGGGGAAATGGAAAACATAAAGTACGGAGTCCCCCAGGGATCAGTACTAGGGGCTATTTTATTTATTATATATATATGTAAACAGCTTATGTAAAGGTAAGCTTCAGGGAAATATATATGCCTTTGCTGATGATACTGCCTTGTGTTACGTCAGAGATACATTGCAGGAAGTACAGTCAGCTATGCAAGCCGACCTAAATGCTCTGAGGTGGTGGTTTTCAAAGCATTACATGGTCTTAAATGCTGAAAAAACATGTTACATAAACTTTAATTTGAAAGGCGAGTCTAAATTGTTTACAACACCTTTATTGTATAAATGTATGAAGTGTGTAGTTGGGAATTTGGAATGCAGCTCGTGTATTGTAATAGAGCAAGTTGGTTCCTGTAAATACTTAGGAGTAATTTTGGATAAAGGTTTGACTTGGAAAATGCATATAAACACAATCAAATCCAACTTAAATAATATTTTGCGAGTATTCTTTTATTTGAAGGATATTGTTCCAGAGCCTATTTTGCGTAAAATATATTATTCTATGGTACATAGTAGATTAGATTATGGAATTTGTTGCTGGGGAGGTACATATGTCACTAGACTAACTCCTCTAATTGTAGCACAAAAAAAGTTTGTGAGACTGATTATGCACAAAAAGGAGAGGGTTTCGTCTTTACCATTATTCAGACACCTAACTATACTGCCTCTTAGATGTTTATACATATTTAAAGTTATGAAAGTATTTTATATAAGGAGTGGTCATTTTTCAGATTTGAAAAGTAGAACTTCTGTTTATTTGCTTAGACGTGGCAATAAAGCATTCATACCCAGGGCAAAATTGTCCATATTTTTCAATTTTTGTACTAATATCGCACCAAGAATTTATAACCAACTTCCGGAAAATATTAAGACGTGTACAAAATTTAACAAATTTAGCAAACTGTTGAAGTGCTATCTTTTGGGCATGGATAATGTTGAGAATTTGATGAAAGTGGTCTTGTAAAGGACGATTTTTATGGTGAAACATGTTGGTAAATTAAATCTTGAAATATGTATGTTGATATAAGCATTTTTTACTGATATGGTGTGTCTGTGTGTGTGTGTGTGTGTGTTGTTTTTATGCATGTGTATGTGGTAAGGGTGTGTATGTGGTTATATATGAAGTTATATATGAGTGTATGTATGTATATTGTTAAGTAAATAAATTTAAATATAAATTGTAATTTATAGTTTGGATGCTTATTTAGAATTTTACTGAATTTGTTTAGTTATTTAGCAATACCTATTAACAAGTGATTTAACTGCTCCCACAAAAAACCCTAGAACCTCTGTTGTATTATTTGTTTCTGTATTATGCAACCTCAAAACGGGCAAAAGCCCTTGGAGGTGCATTATTTTCATTCTTTGAAATGTTAATTTTTGTTTTTGTTTTTTACTGAGAAGTATTTTTTTAATTTTCTTTTTTTAAGTTTTTGTATCTAAGTTAAGTTTTATTTGAAATTATTAGTATTTTTTTCTGGTTTGTTTATTTGATTACCAAGATGTGGTTAGTTTATATTTTCTTATTTTGTCTAGCTAAGTTTATATCTTTAATAATGTATTATGTTTCTGTGTTTAGTTAAGCTCGTATTTATGTATTCAAAGAATGAATAAATATATATATAAAAAAAAAAAAAAAAAAAAAAAAAAATCGTTAATAATAAATTATGTACTAAATGGAAGGAAATGAAGGGAGTGAAAAGAACAAAACAATTTCGATAGCAATAATTCTATTACGTTTTTCTGACAATAAACTCTATTGGCACTTAGTACAGCTTACACGATATTTTATCCCATTTGTGAAAATAAAATGAAAACGTTAAATTATTGATGTATATATTTATTTATGTTTGGTTTTGTTTGGTTTTAATAATTTTATAACAAGGGCGTATTTTTATAATTAACTAATTATTTTGCATTGCTATCTATATATTTATTTAAATGAATGTTTTTGTGTTTGACCTCTATAGGCTCAAACACTACTCAACCAATTTCACTGAACATTTCACAATTTGCCGGGAGTGTTTAGCAGTACTAATAATTTCGTAGTAGAGAGGTGAAATTTTGTACATTTGATTTTTAAGTGATACTTAACAGAATTATGGCTATCGCATTATGATTGTTTTTGATTAAAGTATGAACAACGGAATACCAACACCTAAAACAATAAAACTAATTTTCTTTTCTCTTATTAAAGCTGAGTAGAGAAAAAATAGTATATTTATTCTATAAATGTTACATATAAAAAGTAAACGCATTAAATTTCTGTCACTACCATCTAAGGGGATAAAATGAGACAACTATCACTTTATACAATAAATGTAATTACACTAAGTTCCTACAAAATATATACGGTAGCTGAAATTATTTGGTACATACTATTCTTAAGTGACATTTAAGAAAGAAAAGAATTGCATAGCATTGGTTACCTTGTGTGTGTTTTATGGGAGGGATGCATTTATCTTCGAACTGTTAAGTGAAAAGACCAACCAATCTTTTGAGCGTACCCGGACTCTATGTCCATAAAACAATTGATGTATGTTATAGCAGCTGCTTAGTGTTAACTACTTTTTATTGCTCATCTTTAAAGTTGTATCTTCTAATTACGTCTGTTAGCACATGCACGTACCTCACCTGCATAATAAAAAATTAATATCAGTCTGTACCAACCGTGATTGTAGCTCTGTTCACAGACTGCAAGTTAGGCAACCATCAGAACATTTTAATGGAAACTTCTCACGGCTACATTCTATACTGTTTTAAATAAATACTCAACATATTCTGTACCAAGATTATTATTTACAAATACAATAGAAATTTTGAAAAGGTTTTACTTACACTAGTTGAACCTCATGATGAAATTTGTTTAAATTTTCTAGTAATAGAGCGCAATAATTTCGCGCAAGTGTTTATAGTTAACCAAGTCCGAGGAGATGATAGCATTTTGAAATTTTCTAAGTTCTGAGAAAACTAAGTGATTTTTTAGTCAGTTCTGTAGATTTAGTCATTATTTAAAACAAAATGTTTTAGGATTTAAAAATTAGTCATAAAATACATTTAATTAGTAGATTTTACGAAAAAAATCTGAATTTGCTCTTTATTGCAGATTTTGATCAAAAAGTGTTCTGTCAAATTAAATGATTCTAGAAACATTCGGAATAATATTAACTTAATATTACTGAAATGTCAAACTGATATAGATAAAGGTACTATTTAGTCGTTTCAATCTAATAATACCAAACAAGATATGTCAAATCAATTCGCTAATTCATTTGCACCCGTTTATTCCAATAACAATGAAAATTTGCCAAATACGCACTTCATAAACCTCTTTTGCCTCTGTTCGCATTATCCTCTTGTAACAACGACATAAATATTATTTTAGCAAATCATAATTATTATAAAACAAATTTAATTTTCTTACGTTTCTTGCTTGTTCAGGTTATTCTTGTATCAGTGTTATTCACTTGTTTTATTTGGCTAATATTTAAACAAGTCCAATTATTTTTGTTTAAACATTCTATTTAAATTTATACAGTCGACAAAAAATTGCTCCTTTAATAGGCCTATTCCATGTTGCATGTTCCATGTAATGGCGCCATTGAGTAATTATAATATTCAAATAAATGAAAATTTTAAGATCAATGTGTTGTTATTTTTTTATATTTCTTGTTTGGAAATAACAGTTGATCAAAACTTCTTTAACATCGGCTTAGAATGAAAACCACTTATCTAAAAAAATATATATATATATATTTATTGCATCATTAGGTTGAAAACCTTGTATCTCAACTATTAATAAGCCAATAGGAGGTAATTTACTTTTCTGCTGCTCTCTAGAGAGGAAATAAGAAACCACTTATATTGGTATTAAACAATGTTAAGTGATGAAACCACGCATATTGCTATTAACAATGTTAAATGAAGAAACCACGTATACTTCCATTAAACAATGTTAAGTGAGGAAACCACGTATACTGCCATTAAACAATGTTAAATGAAGAAACCACGTATATTGCCATTAAACAATGTTAAGTGAGGAAACCACGTATACTGCCTTTAAACAATGTTAAATGAGGAAACCACGTTTAAACGGTTACTTTTGTTGTACGTTTTTTTGCATGATTGTTAGCAGTTTTAGACAGCCAAACGTTACACTTATCATCCCTGAGTAAATACACTTCTATTTATTTATCTTAAAGTAATAATCTTCTTGATAATTTTACCTCCGAAATGCAACAACTAGATGTGAAAACCAAGTAAAAAGGTTAGGCCAGAAAGTATTAGAACGAAAATCTCGTAATTCAAATATACATATTTCTCACATTATTTTATCAAACATGATTTGCGGTTAGGATATAGGCCTACGCATTTTAAAGAGTGTTGATTTACGTGGTTTTCATTGTAAATTGCTGCTATAAACTAAAATTGGTAAATTTCAGGACTCCAAATAAATTAGTCAAAAACTGAACAACCAAAAACTTAAAAATTTGTAAGCCTGTAATAATTTGGCTTGTGAAAATCATTTTTTTTATGCAATTTATTCAAGGCCGCCTACCTATTAACCGTTCAAGCTGAAGCAACAGAAATCTAAATTGACTGAAAAATCATTTTTAAATCACTTAGTTTTCTCAGAACTTAATGCACACTATTACTAGAAAGTAGAAATAAATTTCATCTAGAGGTTCAACTAGTAAAAGTTAAACCTTTTCAAAATTTAAATTATAGTGGTAATTAATAATAAATTATAATCTTGTTACGGAATGAGTTGGGTATTAATGAAAACAGTATAGAATGTAGCCGTGAGAAGTTTCCCATTAACATGGTCTGATGGTTTTCTAGCTTGCCTTTTGTGAACAGGGCTACGTCAAGGTTGATATTGATATGCATTTTGTATTCTCCAGGTGAGTTACATGCATGTGCTTACAGGCGTAATTAGGAGATAACACTTTAAAAATGAGCAATACAAAATAGTTAACATTAAGCAGCTGTTATAACATACATCGCTTGTATTACGGACATATAATCCGGATTCACTCAAACGATTGGTTGGTCTTTGGTCTTTTCACTAAACAGTACGGAGCTAAAATGTCTCACACCTCCAAACAAGGTAACCAATGTTAATGCCCGTCTAAATAACCGAACTCGTTGTTCCCCACTGAAGTAAAAAGAGGAATATCCAATAAGTAAATCTTCCCTCATTCTTCTCCATGTACCTTATCTTCTACGTTTTACTTTAAGGTTAGTTATTTACATCCTGAGTACACAAAAATTGGGTGTGCTTAAGACCACACTTTGGAAGTGATAACTTCTATGACCGATTTATACTTTTATCAGTACTAATATTAGAGGAGAATAAGGATCAACCAATTACACAAGTCAATATATTATCAAGAAGTATTATATCATATTAATTTAGAAATTGTATATTTATAATATTAAAATATAATAATTATAATATTAATATAATTATAATAATATTATATTATAATTATAATAAGTATGCGAAAAATAGTGATCATTATAATGTAAGCAGTATTTATTTAGTGACTAATGATTTTGAGTGAGGAATTAGTGTATGCACTCTACATAGTATTCTAAGAATAATTAAATATGCAAGGGATAATTATAATTATTTTAATACATAGTCAAGCGAAAGTGCTCAACGGGCCAAAAGAAGTTCTCACTTCAAATATGTAAGGGATAATTATAATTATTATAATTATCACTTACATATTGAATTATTCTTAGAATTATATGCAGAGTGCGAACACTAATACCTCACTCAAAATCATTAGTAACTAAATAAATACTGCTTATATTAAAATAATCACTATTTTTTGCAAAGCGAAAGTGCCCAACTGGCCAACAGAAGTTATCACTTCAAATGACGTGTAAGAGATGAGTATAATTGTCACTTACATATTGAATTATTCTTAGAATTATATCAAGAGTGCACGCACTAATACCTCACTCAAAATAATTAGTCACTAAATAAATACTGTTTACATTATAATAATCACTATTTTTTGCATACTTATTAGAATATAATATTATAATAACGTATAATTATATACTACGTATCGCCTATTCCCTATCCACGCTCTAACTTGTGTCTACGCAAAAAGTTCGTGACGCGAGATTTCAGAAACATAGTAAAGCGAAAGTACCCAACGGGCCAATAGAAGTTGTCACTTGAAAAACCTCGAATAAAGCTTGTCAAGGTCGTCAACCAGTGTTGCCAATTGAAGGGTACTTATCCGATATGCGAGTAATTTTGAGACTTGAGTGCAGTCGTGAGGGTAATAAAAAAAAGACGGGCAATAGCGGGTAATTTTGGTTACCTAGATATTACACACAAATTAAATATTAAATGCTATAAAAATCACCCTCCACCCACATTCCACTTCGAATCTACCGTTCGTGTTGAAATTTGTGTTAAAGCTTTGATTATGGACTTATGGTATATAATCAAAGATTAAAGAGACATCCATGATCTAAGATGATATTACACACGTGATATTATATAAGTGTAATAGATGGCCCGATCCGGCTTTGCACGGATAGACAAATCAAGGTTAAATGTACATTAACAAAACAAAAAATATCAATAAATATATTACACTATGTATTTCTTATGGGGATTTTTATCAACTTTGACCCCACTAAACAGCCCTGAAATTTCCATTTTTTTGAAAACCTTCCTTAGCGAGCATATAGTGCCCTAGTGCATACCAAATTTGATTCCAATCCGTTCAGTAGTTTTATTTAGTAACTTTGAACCCCCCCCCAAGCCCCCGTAAAATTTCAATTTTTTAAAAATCTTTTTTAGCGAGCACCTAGGGCCCTAGAGAAAGCTACATACCAATTTTTATTCCAATCCGCTCGGTGTTTTTTTTTTTAGTAACTTTGACCCCCCAAACCCTTCCTAAAATTTCGAGTTTTTTAAACCTTTCTTAGCGAGAACCTATGGCCCTAGAGGAAGCTACATACCAAATTTCATTCCAACCCATTGAGTAGTTTTAGAGAAATCGTAATTTAATAACTTACGACACCCCCCCCCCCCCACCACTAAAATTTCAATTTTTTTGAAAACCTTTCTTAGTGAGCACCTATGGTCCTAGAAGAAGCTACATACTAAATTGCGTTCCAATCCGTTCAGTAGTTTTTGAGAAATCGGGATTTGGCTTTTATATATATAGATAAACTTTAGTGTTTCCCTTATTCACAAGAACTCGCTTGTAAACAAAGCCTTTTGACATAATGCCAAAAAAAGAATAAAAGGCATAGAAAGAAAAAGAAAACTCAAAATTGGACTAATATACCTAAATATAACAATTTATTTGTGCTTTCATCCATTTTACATAGTTCCATGTGATTCTTCTAGCGGTTTGCCTCTGTATGGTATGTATTTGTTTTTATATTAACTTTAGTTTAGCTTTGACATTTCTAATTTACTGTTTATTTCCATGCACCTACTGCGTAGTTTTATATCAAATTATTTACTTTAATAATTTGATATGCATTATTTATGGCACCAAGTCACAATATTAAAATATAATAGATTACCTTAAAAGGTCCATCTTGTGACTTCAATTTTGGTCTGTGACTAGTTTCGAAGTCGCAACTTCATCATCAGAACTTCTCCTTAGTTTTTATTTTTTCATTCCTTCTGCAGGAATCGTAAACTATTAAAACAATAGTTAACACACATCTTCGAAACTAGTCACAGACCAAAATTGAAGTCACAAGACGGACCTTTTAAGGTAATCTATTATATTTTAATAATTTGCAAATATTTTTTTTGTATAGCTGTGGGTAATTATTACAGTTAAGATTGGCAACACTGTTGTCAACCTTGATTATTGCGAGTTTATTCAAAATAACTAGACTGAAAAGCAAAGGTGACTTACAAGCTTAGCTTTAAGAATTTGAAATCAAAATATCAAAATGTATAGCCAGAGTTGTCACGGCAGTTTACTTATTAAAAGAAAAAGAAGGATTCTCTATGGACACCATACAAAATTTACTAAAAGGAAGATATGGTGTAAGAGTTCAGTTTACTTATTAAAAGGAAAAGAAGGATCCTCGATGGACACCATACAAAATTTACTAGAAGAAAGGTATGGTGTAAGAGTTCAGTTTACTTATTAAAGGAAAAAGAAGGATCCTCGATGGACACCATACAAAATTTACTAAAAGAAAGATATGGTGTAAAAGTTCAGTTTACTTATTAAAAGAAAAAGAAGAATCCTCGATAAAAACCATACAAAATTTACTAGAAGCAAGGTATAGTGTAAGACGCCTTGTGAACACATTAACCTTATGTGTAAGAAAAAAACCTACTCCAACTACAACATGGAAAATACTATTTTGTGGAAGCCGCAAATTAGTAATTTGTTTCCTAATAGAGGAAGCATGCCCCACTATTTGTGGAAATAACTAAACCTTGTTACCTTGTAATAATTTAATTTGACAACATTTTGTAAATAAATAATTAAAATGCATTAAATAATTAAACTTATTCGTTATTTAAAAGTGAAGGTATGGTTAGGTTATTTTAAAATTTAAATTGGTGTGCCACGTCTTAATCTAAGGGGTTGTGTCAAAAGTCACTAAATCCAAATGTCAAATTATAATATTTATTAACCTAACACAAAACATTTTTGCTTGTGAAGAATAATAAACTTACGCTAAATTTGCTAAGTTGGTTGCTACGGTAATGAATGTAAATGCATTCAACAAACATGTTTTGATTAGCTTTTGATACGCTGATCAGCTGTTTTATCAGTTATAGAGGCTGGGAGTGAAGCGACGTATTTACCAAATTTGTTCGCTATAATGACCCTGTAAGAATATATATTTTAAAATTGTCCTACATTTGCCCTAATTAGTTTTTGCTCTACTTTGATTCTGTGCTATTCAGTCTGTGATTCACTGACTCACTCATCACGATTTCTCAAACCGAACGGATTGAAATTAAATTTGGTACGTAGCTTCTTCTATAAGGCCATAGGTGCTCACTAAGATAGGGTTTGAAAAAAATTAGAAATTTTAGGGGGGGTTTGGGGGGATCAAAGTTATCAAAAAAAGATCTCTTCAAAACTAGTAAACGGATTGGAATTAAATTTGGTATGTAGCTTCCTCTAGGACCATAGGTGCTTAGTAAGAAAGGGTTTGAAAAATTTCTAAATTTTAGGGGGGTTTGGGGGATCAAAGTTATTGAATCACGATTTCTTCAAAACTACCAAACGGATTGGAATGAAATTTGGTATGTAGCTTCCTCTAGGGCCATAAGTGTTCAATAAAAAAGGGTTTTAAAAATTGGAAATTTTAAGGGGGTTTTGGGAGGTTCAAATGACTAAATCACGATTTCTCCAAAATTACCGAACAGATTGGAATGAAATTTGGTATGTAGCTTCCTCTAGGGCCGTAGTCACTCGCTAAGAAAGTTTTAAAAAAATTCGAAATTTTAGGGGGGTTTGGGGGATCAAGGTTATTAAATCACGATTTCTTCAAAACTACCGAACGGATTGGAATGCAATTTGGTATGGAGCTTCCTCCAGGGCCATAGGTGCTCACTAAGAAAGGGTATGAAAAATTTCGAAATTTCAGGAGGGGTTTGGGGGGATCAAAGTTACTAAAATCATAATTTCAGATCTTTTATTATTATGACAATAGTGCTTTTATTATTTAAGATCTATATATATATAAGCCAAATACCACTCACTGACTGAACACTTAAAAAGATTACAATTACGTTAAAAAACTGAAAATACTAACCACCACGAGCAACGCCGTACGGGTCAGCTAGTAATATATAAATTCTAGAAAGATTCAAATGAATCAGAGTTCAAGTAATATGCTAATAATTTCCAACTTAATGTATAATATTGTGTTATAAACCTATCAACAGTATAACCACGACCTGCAGTAAAGGTAGTAAAGCTAAATGGAGCAAACGATCTACACAATGTATGAAAGATGTGACAAATGTCAACAATGAAATACGTGACTTCATAAAGTGCGCATCTGTGACACATGTCTGAACTGATCCTAGTGTAATACTTTACACAGATAAGATTACTCTATTACACTTGTTTGAGCCAACGGGTATTATTTGATTAAACAATTTCATTTAAAGAAAATAACAGTTAACATTATTATACGTAAATTAAAGTGTATTATTTACAAATAAGTGAAGAGGTATTTTTTTATTTTAAAGGCACCTAATTATTTGTATGGTTCGGATGTTCAGGATATTGTTTTTATTTTTTTTTTTAACAGAACTATAGAAACTCAAATTTCTTATAAAAAACGCAGACATTTTTAGTGTCTACCATTCCGTTGTTTTGTTGTTGAGGTTTTGACAGTTGGAGGTAGAGAAGGAATAATATTATGTTTTATTATTTTGTTAGTAATCGAAAGGTTAAGGTTAAGTTGTGCTAAGCCCTGGTCATCAAAAGATTATTGTGGTTTCGTTTATTTCAGAAACACCTTAACTAACAGCTTTCAAACTTTTGTGAAACTGAAACATATTTCCCGAATGTAAAATATGTTTGTATTGCAATTTCTTGTTTACCCTCAAAACTATTTTACTGTTGAACCATTTTACCGGTAGTTTAAAATCTGTACAAAATAATTTCATCAAAAAATGCTAAATACAAAGGTGTCTGCAATAAAAACTTTTAACAATACTTTGAAATAGTTATTTAACACACAGTTTTTGTTGTGTCAGATTATTACTTAAACATATTGTTTTTTTAGCTTCCTGGATTGTATATTTGATTTATATTAATAATAGGTTAATTACCTTATATATCATCCGTTAACAATCCAAATTTTTCCTTTGTAGGATTACCGTTTTCAACGGTATACCGTCATCTTCAGATCCTTATTGTTCCTTACTTTCCGCCTGTTCTGGCATCGTCGTTTGAGTACAGAATAGACGACCGCCCGAATTACATGTTCGACCGGCGCGGCAATAATAAAACTTCTCGTTGACCAACATAACGATTCGTTGTATAATGAACCTTTATATGTCTTTAGTGTGTAGGTTTTTATAATAATTTTTATCTGTTTATTTGTTTCGTGTTTGTAATCTTAATATGTGACAAATGTTTTAAATGTGCCAAATATGTAAAGAAGACGATGCCAGAACAGGCGGAAAGTAAGGAACAATAAGGATCTGAAGATGACGGTATACCGTTCAAACCGGTAATCCTACAAAGGAAAAATTTGGATTGCTGACGGATGATATGTAAGGTAATTAACCTATTATTAATATAAATCAGATTATTAGTAAGTGAGTAAATAACAGTAAGTCTACTGGCAATATCAATACTGAACAAGCTAGTTTATTAACCGGGAGAGTGCACTGGCACAAGTGTTCAGACGAGGCGAGTACTAGCAAGCCATCTTCTAGCACCCACCCTTCTCCGCCCTGTAGTAACCATTTCTACACATTCAAGTGAACCGGCCAAATCCTATTATTCCCTTCTGTGTACTTAAACTAAAGGTATGACCGAGCCAAGTGAGGTCTCCGTTTTAGCTCGACCGTTCGGCATTTCATCTGTATGTCTGTCTTACGATTACGACCAAACGCCTTGACCGATTTTGATAATTTTTTGCATGAATGTTCCTTATTCCTAGACGGAGTGATGTATGTATACGGTTTTTTTCCATTTTTCATTTTTAAACCCTTAAATAAAAGTAAAATGGCGGCTGGACCGTTTCTCTCAGTGTAAGCTTTTTTCCAAATCCAGTTTGTGGCTTAACCGTAAGTCGAATTAAAAAACTAATAATATTTTGCGGGTAGCAAATTTGATTTCTAATAAAATGTTAGCCTCGATTTTTTCCGTATCTCTAACAGTAAGCTTACAAAATGGCCGTAAACTTCTAATTTGTTAAAAATCGTCTAAGTTTTTGTATTGTAACCATGTTTTAATACGTTTATTCTAAACCAATTCAAAAGTGTTCCGTAGCTCTTTGTAGATAAAGGTTCAACAAATTCATATAAGCCAGTAAAAAGGTGATCGAAGTAAAATTAACAAAGTTATTAGCTCAAGAAACAAGCATGTTCAGTAACGAAAGGAAAAAGGTCAAATTTAGAAAACACTAGTTTTTATGTTCCTACTACAAGTCTGCTAACAAAACTAGGCCTATTTTGAATAGTAATATAGGAATATATCCTTTGCCCAAAAATTACATATTATTATAAGAAAGTGTAGAGAATAAATGAGAGAATTGAACTGTAGGCCTATACTTGTAAATTATTATTTCATAAAAATATTTGACTTAGCTTTACTTGAATTACAAAATGAGGTGAAACAAACGAAACCTCGCGGTGATAAAGGAAAAACAAAAAATGATTGTTGGACAGCGTGGGTATTGTTGATACATGGGTTGAGATCACTATCACGACGCTTTAACATCATTTGTTTTCATTATTTATAATATTGGAATATTATATGGAACTGTAAATACATTGTTAAGTTTTAGTTATTTAAGTATGTAAATATTTAATTCTATGTTTTCCCTCAATAACGCGATATTTTTAGCTACCTTACGCATTATTAACCTAAATAAAACCCAATGCCCCCTAAAAGCTTTTTAAAAATGTTTAATCTAACCTCAAAACCACATTTGTTATTTCAACGAGCGAGGTCTACTGTTCACAGAACTACTAGTTAAGGCACATGTAAGTTTTTATGCCGGAAAAAATTTTAATTATTTTTCTTAAATAAACTACTCAGATGTTCGCACTGATTTTCTTTCAAGTGGGTACAGAATAAATCTTAAATTATACGTTTTCGTGTTACATAAATAAAGGTCCAATAAATAACCACTTAAAAATGACTTATTATAAACTGTGAACAGAAATATTTTACACTTTTAAAGAAGTTAAATCATTTTACAGATTTCAATTATAAACACGTATAAAATATTTTAACACCACCAGTCATAAAACAATAGATTCCCTTCCGTTTACAATTTCTCAATATCAAACACAGCGGAGAAGGGAATCTAATACTGGGATGTCATGTTCCCGGCCGAGGCTAAATTGAGTTTCAAGTATGGCGAAACGTATAACGCCCTGCCAAGTACTATCCCGTGCTGGCGCCATGTCTCCCCCACTCCACTCTCCGCCTGGTGTGTGCGGGGCTGTGTTAGATTGATTTAAACTTATACTCGCTCGGGAAAATTGAATATTGTAGAGTTATATAACTACCGTACGTGTTAAACTTTGCCCTTTGACGCTAATTACTTAGTTAAACGTGACGTTTCAGGATCGAATCTGTCGGGTGAAATTTTAAAATTATCTGTGAAACTAAATGCTCTTTTACACCGTCGGCAGAGTTATTTCAAGCTGTAATCATTTAAGGCCAATTTCAAAGGTGTTTTAAAAGTAATTATTATTAATAATACTTAATAGTTTTAGTGTATAGTCCGTTTAATTTTGGTCGTGGCAGACGGTTTCTTTTCTTTTTATCGTGGGAAATTTCGGGAGGATAGGCAAAGATCAGCATTTGCTCATATAAATTTTTGATGAGTGATTTATATGAAATTTCATAAAATGTTTATAAATTATT
This sequence comes from Philaenus spumarius, assembly GCA_018207615.1. NCBI lineage: Eukaryota > Metazoa > Arthropoda > Insecta > Hemiptera > Aphrophoridae > Philaenus > Philaenus spumarius. The sequence continues at coordinate 37,475 of JAGFPH010008581.1, forward strand.
CTCAATCTGATTTTGCAGGAAGATTTTGTTTAAAACTCCACCTGTATTATTTTTTTTAAATCAGTCGTGGGAGTGCCGACAGAAATGAACACTGTCACGATTATAGACAATCTTGTTAGGTTATTTAAATTTTTAAGATAAAAATAACACAACTTACGAAATGAGGAAGCACAATGCACATGTGTACCATACACCAGGTGCCTTAAATGTCCCACCCTCCCCCTTTAACTTTTGTGTTTGTTAAAACAAACAAATACCCTTTGGGGAACGATACTAACTTAGACCAAAGTATCTTTTGAAGCAATCGGAAATTTTGAGTGTCCCCTAAAAATGGGGGATTTTGGGGGCAACTCAAAATGTTTAAACAGGAAGTATGGTCATGTGATCTCTCATTTTAAAGGTATATTTAAGACTAGGAAAATGACATAAAGAAAATAAAAATAGGACCACCTAAAACAAAATGGCGGCCCTAAACGTGTTGAAATAAATCGACATAAAGTTGCTAATATCTCGAAAAGGAAAAGTTTTTAGAAAACATTTCAAGAGACAAAAAATTTTTATTTCAAAATGCTTTACCTAAAAAATGTTTTTAAATCGTTTTCGTAAATTTTAAGTCAACTCCTACATCTTAGAAAATTTGTAAAACATAAAATTTGCTAAATCGAAATTTTAAAGCAATTTTTTAGGTCAAGCTCTTTGAAATAAACATTTTTTTTTTCTTGAAATGTTTTCTAAAAACTCTTCCTTTTTGAGATATTAGCAACTTTATGTCGATTTATTTCAACACGTTTAGGACAGCCATTTTGTTTTGGGTGGACATTTTCCTAGTCTTAAATAGACGTTTAAAATGAGGTATCACATGACCACACTTCCCCTTTACATTTTTTGAGTTGCCCCCAAAATCCCCCATTTTTAGGGGGCACTCAAAATTTCCGTTTGCTTCAAAAGATACTTTGGGTTAAGTTAGTATCGTTACCAAAGGATATTTGTTTGTTTTAAGAAACACAAAAGTTAAAGGGGGGAAGTGACTTTATAACCACCCTGTATATAGTAGAGCGTTGAGGAAAAATGCGTGACGGTAAAATCCGATTCACAGACCGCAAAATTTTTTGATCGTGGTTTTTACTTCAAAAACTGTGGTTTCTACGGTGGTTTTTTGATTCGTTTTTACTTCAAAATCGGAAAGAGATATCCAAAATCTGTTCTCGGGAGTTGTTCACCTTTTATGAGAAACTATTTTTCCAAAATTCCCCTAACCCCTTTGGTATCACCCCATACCAACAGTTTCTAATGAACTAATTTTATGACTTGTGGTACATCAAATGAAACCCTTTAAAAGACACGTATTTACGTGGTAATAAAATAAAATTGCTTAACGTATCTTTACGTTAAACCGAGAACCGTATCAACCACTTCCTCAGTTCTCAAGTAATGAAATTAAAGTTAAAGTGCAGAGTGCAATTAAAGGCGTAGGTTCTTGTTTTAAACCAAGGCTTAAGTTCCTTGATATTGTTCTGTGATTAGGTAAAATTGTGCTTTTGTTTATTTCATTCCGTCAACTTTGCCCAATCTTATAGAGTGAACTTTGTAATAAATTATTATTTCCATTGCGCGATAACCAATCTTTGTGTAATTCTAGAAAATAACCTTTTTTTCAGTGTAGAGATTTTTCTTTTATTAAAACAGAAATTCACGGCTTTTAAAGTAGTTCAATTTTAAGGTTCCATTCACGGTGAATAACTGCCTCGAGATCAGGTTTTGTACATCTCTTTCCGGGTTTTTCATTAAAAGAGGTTTTAGGTTTTCAAAATTTTTAAAAATCACCTTGTATATGTACAGCATATACAATTTCGAACAACAAATTACTGGTACGATTTAGATTTTTTAAGGTATGCAAGTGTTTTAAAAATTCTTACTTTTTAATACGGATTTTAAAAATATGTGTTATTATTAATAGTGAAATAAATATAATTAAAAGGGCTGAGAAGCCGATGTGTACAAGTGGCGTTTTTTGAATAATGGAGTTAAGTGCAGAAACTAGCTCTTGAACACTTTAAAATGTTTGTGGCCAAGGAAAATAACAGCTGTAAGTGTATCATTTGTTGATATCTAGTGGCGAAAAAAATAACTACTTCGTAAAGAGCTGTTTAGTTTAGAAGCCAAGGGATACATGTGATGGAAGTCGCTTTACTTTACATAGGTAATTTAATTGTAAAATATGTTTTATTACATAACTTATAACTCCTGTTAACCCGTTCACTGCTCCGCAAATTTGTATTTCCTATACTAGGAGCTGACCTTTTATTTTTTTATAATTATAGTATAAATGAGTAGAAATTACTTTATTTTTTTTTTTAAACTTTCTACGTAATAATCACTTATATTTTAAAACGGACGCACATGTGCGTCCACAGCACCTAGGCTTAAAATGGCGAAGCATGCAAAGCTCAGTGTATTGAAAACTCCCCAAATACGGGGGTTTGCGTGCGAAGCACGCAATGCAGTGTGTATTGAAAATACTATCAATACGGGGGTTGGCGTGCAATGCACTGTGCGTCGGCCGCTTCTCATAATGTTCAGTGTCGAGCTCACATGTGCGTCCTTAGCAATGTACGTGTTAACAGCCCAGGGGTACAAGTGAGAACTTTTATCAAATACTATTTTGTATTGCTTTATCGTGTTCATTAACTTCGAAACCGTCGAGTAAAGTCATTAACAGTGGGGGCAAAATTTTTTAGCAAAATTTCGATAATTAAGCATTTTAATGCGAGCCGAAGTAATTTAAAACCATTTATTTCGTTTGTTTTTTTAAATAGTTTGCAAGGTATCATTTTAAACACAGTCACAATACGCATCCGTTTTGTGTTTCACATGTTTTTAAATTTCTTTCTTTTGACAAGTAATTGACTTTTTTCAAGCACCGAGTCTTAATTTTTGTCTTTACATAATACAAAATGTATAATTGAAAGTGAATCGCAAGCCGGATTCGCAATTTTATGAAGAATGTTCAGTTTTTTCAACACTCAATTACAAAAGATGAATTTATAAAATTGTTGTATGAGGCAATGTGAAAGCGCTCAGCTGCAAGAAATCTAGATAAGGCTACAGAGTGGAGCGCTGGAGTCGCTGGTTGCTTTCTAGTTTACTGGAGGGGACCCTTAATATATAATTTCATTATTGAATCTTCAAAACATGGAATGATTTCGAAGGAATGTAATCGACTGTTTTAGGGAATTAAACTCAATGAATATGTTGTTTGTGTTGTGCTGTTTAAGTGTTTACAAGTATTTGATGTTCTCACGACCTCGTGTGAGTGATATTTTCAACACCTGATGATGGATGAGGGTATCATCCAAAACCACAGTAGTGTTTTAGCATAAAAAGAGCATCGCTTGACGAACATACAACAGGCAGTATTTTATTAACATATACATACTTAAAATCTATTTATTTAGCACCGATGTAAAATGATATCTCATCAAAAGTATGAAATATAGAACAAAATATTTCTAAATGCAAACAGAATATTTGATTTATCTATATAATATGAAAGCCAAATCCATTGACTCCTTGATACCGATTTCTCAAAAACTACTGAACGGACTGCAACGAAATTTGGTATGTACTGTAGCTTCCTCTAGGACCATAAGTGCTCACTAAGAATGGTTTTTAAAAATATCGAAATTTTAGGGGGGTTTGGGGGGGGGTCAAAGTTATTAAATCATGATTTCTCTAAAACTACTGAACGAATGGGAATGAAATTTGGTATGTAGCTTCCTCTAGGGCTGTAGGTGCTGATAAGAATGGGTTTCAAAAAGTTCGAAATTTTACGGGGGAGGGGCGGGGTTCAGGGGTGTCAAAGTTACTAAATCACGATTTCTCCAAAACTACAGAACGGATTGGAATGAAACTTGGTATGTAGCTTCCTCTAGGGCCATTGGTGCTCGCTAAGAAAGGATTTCAAAACATTCTAAATCTTAGGAGGGTTTGTAGGGTCAAAGTTACTAAAAAAAACCCTCAGAACGGATTGGAATTAAATTTGGTATGCAGCTTCTTCTAGGGCCCTAGGTGATCGCTAAGAAAAATGTAAAAATATTCTAAATTTTAGGGTTGTTTAAAGGGGTAAAAGTTACTAAAAAAAAACCACCGAACGGATTGGAATAAAATTTGGTTTGTAGCTTCCTCTAGGGCCCTAGTTGCTCGCTAAGAAAGGTTTAAAAAAAAATCGAAATTTTGGGGTTGTCAAAGTTACTAAAAATCCCCATAAGAAATACATAGTGTAATGATGGGAGAGGGGGTTTGGAGGGGATCAAAGCTACTAAAAATCCCCATAAGAAATATATAGTGTAATATATTTATTGATATATTTTTGTTTGTTAATATACATTTAAATTTGATTCATCTATCCGTGCAAAGCCGGATCGGGCCAGCTAGTAAAACCCTATAAAAATTGCAATACACTGCTGTGACTGTTATTAATGCAAGCCCTCATAAACCAATTAAAAGTAATTAGTAAAGATAACATTGTTAATGGCCAATAACGAGATTAAAACTGCTCCATAAACACACCACGTGATGGCAAGCGACAAACTGATAATAAATTAAATTTAATTATCAAATTAGCATACATACGTTATAATAGTCAAGTATTTGTTATTTTGATTGTACTCCGTTTATAATCATTATGCATATTTAATATGCCGTATGATATGTCATTTTAGTTTATGTCATGTAAATAAGCAATTACATTCTGTAATTATTTGACAGCTGCAAATTTAATTTATTTCCAATCTTTGCACTGTATTCTCTTTAAAAGTATTATTATATTATTTAAAAGAAATAATTTTTTAATAATAAATTATCTTATAAATTAAAAAAATTCTGTTTTTCTTTTCCGAGTCCGTT
>JAGFPH010008582.1:0-20825 GCA_018207615.1 Philaenus spumarius
AGGAGGTAACTTTATGTTCAAGACAGGAGGTAACTTTATGTTCAAGAGTGTTATAATCTTATTAAAAAATACATTCAAACGATCTATAAAACTCATGTTTATTGTAAATTCATGTAATAATATACTGTTCAATTTTGATTTGCACATGTGCATTACTAGTGTGCTATAGAGTTTTTAATTCAATTTAGTAACGTTTGAAAGAATGGTTTATGTAGCTCCATCTAACGTATCATGCGTTACATAATCTTGTTCTACTAACTGTTGTTAGGTCTGTAGTTAAAGTAAACTACAAAGCATCTACATTTTGGAGGTTTGCTTTCTCTTGTAATTTATTTTATACTTTGTCAACAACAGTTTGTATTACATTAGTGGTCGTAAATTTATTATACCCTATGCTGATATTTTTGCAGACGACGACGACCTTGTTTTACATTCTACTGTTAAATTTTGAATACAGATAATCAGACTGTGACTAAAGACTATAAGTTAGAGCTTCAGGTTATTCTTCTTTTATTTTTGCATTTCTGTTGGCGTAGGGTCGTATAGTAAATTTCTGTCCAGTAATGTTTTTGGTGTCAGTGAATAGTGGCTGAATTAACCCTCATCTTGTGTTTTGTTGGCTAATTTACAGAATATTTCCTCTAACCTACAATGTCGACCGAAATATAATAAAACCTGAGCTAACTTGTACGGAGCACATTTTCAGCATACCATTACTCATTCTTTCACTGCTGGGTTGCCAATCTACACTCTACTTTATTTGTATCATAAAACCTGTCAAGTTTTAAAGTTATTACAATATACACAAACTAAAGAAATTTATATTATTTGGTATTTAATGAATATATATATATATATATATATATATATATATATATATAACATTGTAAAAACATACAACTTATAATAAAGCAAAAACTTAAATATGGAGTTAAATTATCTACCATTATAATAGACGTGCGCAGGTCTCGGAATTGGGGGTGCCAGAAATTCAAGTTTGTCAGCCTTCCCCCTGAAAATTAAAAAAATTAAAGCCTAAATGGCGTGTTTTAGAGCTTGTTTATGGTTTTTTTAAACACGTAATAACCTTAAAAACCACTGCATCATTTTGGAGTTGGTTGCCTGTAAATGCTTTTCATACAAAGTTCACTTCCCCTCAATGAAGTAATCCTCCTAACACTAACAGAAGTCGGTTGAGGCTGATTGATGACTTAATAACTCAATGGGTTTATTATCCTACATGCTGCACTTCAAGAAACACGCTTTTTATTTTGTTTTTCAGAAGTTTGTGATGATTGGTTTTCACAAACTTCAGAAAAAAAAATCATTTACTTGAATACATAGGCATAGGTTATGCTTATACAGTACCACAAGTCCTCAACTTGGAAATGGAAAACAATTTATTTTTGTTTTATGATTGAAAATAAACGAAACATTAGATAGAGATAAAGCCGCGTTAAGATACCGATCGGGATCTTTCGACTGTAATTCTAAACTTCAGTCTACTAACTCAGTCTACTTTAAATAAAGCTTTAGGTTTCAGTATGATTATTATAGCCTACGGTACTTGAAACTTATTTATTTTAACACTCCAATAATTAATTAATTAATACTGTCTTAGATGCCCTTACTTAGAGCTTTGACCTACAGTAATTTATATTTACGGTAATTCTCTTATCATAAAAAAAATCTTGACCTATTTGGGGTGCAGCGGCACTCACGCTGGTGATACTTCGTAATTCTTTTATAATATAGGCTACATAGACAGTAATGAATATACTAACTTATATAGCTATAATTTTACTTTTTTGTGTACTTACAGCTCTCAGTCCTTTATTTTTCTTTTTTATTCCCTGGTGACGTACGTTTCGCCTTTTCTATTCAGGCATTATCAAACCTACACTTCACTAGTACTTTACATTTGTTAATGCGCGTCAAGTTTTTAAAATGAAACACTTATACAAAACATTCACAAACAACATGTAACACATAACACAATACAACAACACTCGATAGGAACATTTAAATTTTATTCATAATTACGCGAGCCGAACGTACGTGTGGCCGCGATCGTTTTTTGCAAGCTACTGATTTTCCTTATCAGTCCAGTGTGCTACCTAGCTTAAGTTGGAGGGGGTCCATCTAAATGATTTTGTCAAATATATTGTTGGATTGGAATAATGTTTTTTCATTTAATAATATTGTTGGGTCTATTTTAGTGTGTTTATAAATTTGGAATTCCTCCAAAACGTTCATAATAGGGCCTTTCGAGCATTTATGTAATATTTGCAGGTTTTTGTCTATATTGGTGTAACTGTGGCCTGTTTCTATTAAGTGTTCTGCAAATAAATAAAAACAAACACAAGAAGACATAATTGAATTATTGGAAAGTATTAACAATAGTAGGCTATTACCTAAACCTTTGTCAACGTAAATATTATTTCTAATTGAAACACAAATCAAAGCTTTTAGTGTGCTGGTATTCAAGCAAATGTTTTTATTGGACAAATTTCCATGTCTCATATTTTAGAATCAGTACCGGTACTTTACTAAAAAAAATCTGAACGCAACAATCGCTCTATAAACATAAACAACAAAAAAAGACACAATTGTTTACGCACTGCCTTACTGATCGTCACAATTCTATCAAATCGGTGACTAATATACCTTTTTCTAAACCCAACTCATGTATTATTATAGCCACCTATTACTGAAAAATGTGTAAACTAAGTAATTTAAGCAGCTGTAGCTCAAGAGCAATAAGTTAATAAAGAAATATCTGTCTTTTTTAATATTTTTATTCTTTGTACATTAAGTAAAACTATAAACAACAAATTTGTGTAGACAAGAAAGTCTAAATCAAGTTTTTAAGTTAAACATTTGAAAATATTGCATTACAGTATTAATAATAAGCCCATAATTGGATTTGGTGAGTTAATTAACAACAACGGTTTTAATAATCACATTATTCAAATTATGAGTAATATAAACGCTGTAAGTACTATAAGTAATTATGCCATTACTATAAGTAGTTACATTTCTAATATAGTAAATACATTAGAAAATAAAATCTCATTTATTGCTATCTAAGGTTTGAGTGAACACTCTTAGCTTAATTTAATCACCTTGAAATATTATGCTATTACGTGTCTTTATTTTAATTTAAGTTTTAAATTCAATACGAAAGGAAGACTTTTCTTATTGCACTTATGATTTAACACCTTACTTATTTTAAATTAAATTTGTAATGATGTATAATAAGGTCCATAATAATTAAAGTTTATACTACACTACTTTATCTATGTTAACATGATAAGAGACTTGTGACTAATTTTGTTTTCGATCAGTGCGTAACATGTAACATACTGTTCACTGTTACTGTTATTCTGTTATTACTCGACTCGAAGGAAGGAATAAAAGTCGGACTGGGGAACCGGAGATACTTTTGTTTGGTTGTATTTGTAGGTTAAGTTTCACATAACATAATTGCTAAAAATGTGTACATTTATGTGTCCAAATACAATCAAATTAATACAAAATGTTTGCAAAAGAAATTTACATTCAATAATTCAAGTACATAATGCTAAATTCTGTTTTCTGCCCATTTCTGCTAAAACTGTAGAAATAAATTTTAATATAACAAAGTTTAACCTCTTTCATTTCAATAGACTTGTTAGATGTAATTCAGATATTGCAAATACTAAAACAGAGACTCGCAGTGGGAGTGAAAATATACTGGAAGAAGAAAGAGAAGGCCTGTATAGTAATGTTGATTATGATGCTATTGCCAATGGTGATGAAAGTTTGTTGAAAAAACTGAAAATTTTAATGTTGGAAGTCGAAGTTATGATACAAGAAGGACACAAAGTTCCTTCAAAGTTAACTACATCAGAATGGAAAAATCTATTAGATTTAGAAACAAGGTCAGCAAGAAAGAAGTTCTTGGGTTTTTTATTCATAAATGAAATAAAAAAGAGCAATAGAAGTAAAAAGAAAGTTCTTAAGCAGAAAATAATTGAAGAGAAGCGAACTGAAGAACTTGAAAGAACAGGTGATCACATTAGATATGGGTTTCGAGGAAGCACAATTTTTCTCAGAATTTACCCATCAACAATAGATAATTTTTATAACAACAGGTTGATTCGTGCAATGCAGTTAAGCCAAGATATAGTTATTGATTGCTCGTATGACAGTTACATGACTCAAATGGAAGTGAAAAATTGTGCAAAACAAATGATGTTTATGTTTGCAGACAATAGAAGTCATGACGAACCTTTCAATCTACACTTCTGCAATGCTGATCCAAAAAGTAGAGGCATACAACATTTACATAAGTACATCCCAACAATGTACGATTCTTCTTTTCCTATGAACATTACAGAAAAAAGCTATTTGGATATTTTCCCAAAAGAAAAATTAGTCTATCTTACACCACACTGTCGTAATGAACTAACAACTTTTAATCATGATGATATATATATTATTGGTAAGTTTTAAACTATTGTCCCTACCTAATCTTAATTATATTGAGATGTAGACTTAATAAATCTCTATTTATTAGGCCTAAAAAAATACTGTAAAGTCGAATTATTTATAAAAACCATTTTTTTACATTAGATATGCCTACAAAATAATTAGTATTACTTTGTTAAATTCACCCTAAAAAAATGAAAAAGAAAAAAATAGCCTGAAGTTCTGACTTACAGTGTGTAGTCTCAGTATGTGTCAAGCAAAGGAGGCGCAATAGTAAACAATAGCTCTTATCACTAATGGACTTAAATCGACAAATAAACATGTTTGAAGAGTTGAAACAGTAAACGGCGTAACTTTACTATTCGACTCTAGCCTAATATTTTTGCAGACAACGACGTTTTACATTCTACTGTTAAATGTTGAGTACAGGTAAACATACTATGACTAAATAGGTTAGGTTAGAACCTTTTAGGTATTTTTTTATTATTATTATTGCATTTCTGTTAGCTCTAGGTTAGCCTAGAGTCGAATAGTAAAGTTGCGCCCAGTAAAATAGATAAGGTAGGTTTGTCAAAGTAGAGGTCAGATTCGGGCAGTTGCAATCAGTTGCCATGGCGTCTTCCAGTAGTAAACCCAATCCTGTTATGTGCGATAACTGCAGTCTAACGTTGACGCAGTTTATAGGGGTAATCCTCACCGAAAATGAAACTTATTCATTCGTATTTCTTTTTCTTATTATGTCTTTAATTATGTTAATTAATTCTTAGAATATATATAAAATACGGTATCTCAATATGGGAAGATTTAGTGCTGACATAGTAGGCCTAATAGTAAACAATTACCTGTAGCCTAATATTGTCCACAGTAGATTTTGTGGCGTAAATTTACTATATGATCCTCGGCTGATATTTTTGCAGATGACGACCTTGATTCACATTCTAGGCTTCTGTTAAATGTTGAATAGCCTCCAAGTAAACATACTGTGACTAAAGACTATAAGTTAGAACTTAAGGCTATTTTTTTTAAAATAAAATATATGTGCTAGAACTAGGGTAGTAAAGCCTTACACATTTTAGAACATTAGGCTTAGTGGATCTGTTACAAAAATTTTTTACTTTCCAGGTGCAATGGTTGATAAAGCGAACAATGATGCCCTCTCATTGGCTAAAGCAAAGAGCGAGGGATTACGCATGGCTTGTCTTCCATTAGACAAACATCTACTGTGGCAATTAGGTTCTAAAAGTTTGACACTTAATCAAGTTCTTCTTATTATGTTGGACATTCGGAAAACTGGAAGTTGGAAGCAAGCTTTAGTTCATGTGCCAACCCGAAAATTGATAGATCGTCAAGACAAAAATCGTAGACAGCCGTTGAAAGGTATCTGGCAGAATAACATTGATGTGAAATCTATACTCAAGGTACGTAGGTTTTATATCAAGTATACTACTTGAAAAGGGGATATTAATTGACACATGTTTCACCACACCTTGAAAAGCACCGGCGCAAATCTACTATTCGACCCTACGCCATATTGCGCCAAACAGCGGTGCCAGCGTATACGCAAGAAATGTTCTAATACGTCATTGTAATGTTCAATGTAATTTCTAAACGTCTGAAATAAATGAAAACCAAAAATAACTTTAACAAAATGTATTGTAATTAATTATAAATATAAAATAAAACACTTTAAACTTAAACTCTATTCACAAGTTATAGTGAAAATATTAGACATAAGCCTATCTTAGATATAAAACATCAGATTGTGAATGCGAAAGTAAATAAACATGATAGCCGGTTTCCACTATTCCTATGGCTTATTACTTAATAAAATAAAAGACTTGTATTCCTATGCATGAGTCACAAAATCCATACGTTTTTATTTCGTTCCGTATCGCGAATACAAAACTATACAATTACATGTATATACATTCATAAATATACTATCTACAAATTGTGACCCAAATAACATATCATAGCTTAAAACATATACATAATTGCAGTTCATAAACACATTAAACAACAAACAATACAATATCTATATATACATTGACCAAGAACGTTTTATACAATACTACATGTATACGCTTTACATAAGAAAAATAATAACTTCAAACATACATTTTTTATATATTTATTTCTATGCTTACCCCCACAGTTAACCTTCGTCGTCTGCAAACATATCAGGTGAGAGTTGTAAAGTAAATGTAATCTTACAATCACTGTACCACTAAACTACTGAACTACAATATATAATTTAGCATTCAATTAGTACAATATACTTAGGTTGGCCGGCAGCACTACTCTATAAAAAGGTCATCATCTGCAAACATCAAACATATCAGCCGAGGGTCGAATATTACGCCAAAACACCATAAAAGCAATAATAGTAGGCCTAATTAAAACAAGTACAAAATATGCTTTTATATCTATAAGTAGTATTGTAAATACATTTACAAATATATAATGTTTATATAATTGTAATTCATTTTTAGTCATTTGTCGAGAAAGTCAAAAATTTTGTTGGTGAAAATTTAGAGTACCACTACTTCTTCCGTCACGGCTGGATTGCCTTTTAAATAACCTGAACCTAAACTACTTACAATCACCAGTTCCAGTTTTCAAACATAGGCTATTGTACTTGTTTCTTTTCTAAAAAAGAGCTTCAGCTGATGCTATTTCAAGAAGTAGTGGTATTCTAAATGTTCACCAGTTAGTTTAGAATTACAAAAAAACGGGTATACTTTAGAATGAGAAGTGAACAGATTCTATGTATTACTTTATTGAAAGCATTTAGGATAGAGGTGAAATATTAACTGAAATAATCCAAATTATATTTGTTTACATATGATTTAATATTTACAAATCAACTTCTTTTAAAGTTATACCTTATCGACGAGCTCAACTGTTCTTCTGCTGGGTTGCCTTGCTGGGCCCAGTTGAACAATTTCTGGTAGAAAGTATAGTAGGCTATCTATATTACCACATGTTACTTGAAGACAATTTAAAAAAAAAATCTGTCAATATTTATTCATGGCCTTAGGCAATCAATAGGTATTTTAGTTTTAATTGTATGATCTAAAACAGGGATAAAATTGGTACGAATTATATACAAAAAATGTAGAGATACGTCTTCAGGTTATTCGGGATTTTTGAAAACTCTGAGCCCAGAGAAATCACCCACCTCCTGTTGTTGAATCTGTGTAATATTTTGCTGGGAAAAGTATATTTTTCTCTCATATTAGAGTTGTTTTTTGTAATGTATATTGTTTACGAGCTGTCATATTATTTTACAGGTCTCCAACATCAATCAATAATTTATTTCTGCCACGAATATTTTTAGAACCGAAATCTTTTGTTACAGCTGGGTCATTCCATGTCAAATCAACACAGTTTTAATACATTTTGAACCTGACAATCTCAGAAATCAATAAAATTTGGCAGGGAGTTTGCCTTTATAGAATATAGAATAGAAAAAGTACTTTATTTTGACATGATTGTAATCTATACATACTGCAATAGAAATAAAAAATACATACATAATCAACTATAGGAAATAAAAATAAAAAATTGTTATTTACATAGCACTGTACAGCATGGTCATTTGACCGTCAGATTGGCTAAGTCACTTATTATTAGGACTTACACTGTTCCACTTACATTTACTTATTTTAAATCCATACATCCATCAAAGCACACGTACTTATATAATCAGACACTCGCGCTCGCACACAAAATATTCAATATACCGTACATTAGAACTGATAAATTTAGTACCAGTTATATAATTAAAATTAGTCATATAAATAGATTTACACATTTACAGTAATCCTTTTTTTCCAAAAAATCAAGATATCAAAATTACGTAACACCCCCTCCTCCCCCTTAACCACGTTTTTATTTTCGATTTCAATTAAAAATAAAATTCATTTATTAATTGCCACCTAAAGTTCCATGCAATCTTCATGAATTTACCTAACCTCCTCCAATCTCTCCTGTTCAATAAAAATTTTAATTACTCCCGATTTAAACTGCTTTTGAAAAAGCACTATATCGGCTAGGATAGGACAGCGAGCAATAAAATGGTAAACTGTTTTGTTTTCATTTAAGTTGCAAAAGGAGCATAACCAAATTTTGTCGTTACACCACGGTTTATAGTTTAAATCAACAAGTTCTGCCCTTGCTTTGATAATCCAACGTATTGTTTGGATACCGTATTTATCAGATAAACAATGTCTACTGCCGAGTTGAAGGTCAAGATCCCGGTACTGTTTGTGATATGTCACATTTTTTGCCCTCTGTAAACATTCTCCCTTCCAAGTAACTTTGACCGCTTCAATAATGCTGAGCATCTTTTCGCGTAACCTATCAATATTGCTCATATCCACATCAATCCCGTATTTATATTCTAACACTTTCCACTACTGGCACCAGTAAATACCCTTTTTTATTATTTGTTTAGCAAGAATGTTTGGCAATCTATTCGTTGGTAAAAGTAAAACCCTTAAAAGAAAATCCAGGCGACTTCTTAATGTAAACAAATGAACCTTTTCAAACCCTGTTTCTACAAATAAGACATAATCTGGTGTGTTATTTGGCAAATTAAATATTCTTTTTTATAAATAATCTAAGCACTCCTTCCAATTCATCACTTTCCTTGTAGCCCCAGACCTGGGAACTGTAGCATAAAATCGCCTGTACAATAGAATTAAAACATGTATACTTAGCACTAAGTGGGACCTTGTTGTTCCCTAAAAGGTTGTGTCATCCCGCGTTTATAGCACTTTTGCAGCTATAGATTTGTCCTTAAATTGAGTTTCCCACGACAGTGATGGAGTAAGTGTAACTCTCAAGTATTTATATTTATTGACAGCGTCTACCCTTTATACCACCACACCTCGTTTTTACACAATCGACCTCCTTTCCTAAAAACCATTATTTTAGGTTTATTTAAATTAACACTGAGATTCCACTTATTGCAATAATATTCGAGGTTAGTTATCATACTCTGCAAAATAATAGGAGTAGGGGACAGAATAACAATATCATCTGCATACAATAAGACACTGACCTTAAAGCCTTCAAAATCACATCCTCCACCTAAACTATCAGCCAAATCGTTCACAAATAAGGAGAATAGCAATGGACTTAAAATACAGCCTTGTCTTAAACCCATATTGATTTCAAAACAGTTTGTTAGGCCCTCATTACACCACACCCCCCGATGCTGTACCTTTGTAAAGCTCTTTTATAATATTCACCATATAAGAAAAAACACCCAAATACTATAGTTTAAAATACAGCGCCTTTCTGTCAATAGTATCAAAAGCATCGGAAAAATCAACAAAAAAAAAACAATATAGTTTCCCCTGCTTCTTTGACAGTTGAAACTGAATCATAATGGTTAAGTTGAAAATATTATCTAAGGTGGAATAACCCTTTATAAATCCGGCTTGAAATTCACTAATTAACTGTTGACTATGTACCCAATTGTTTAATGGATTGTGCAATAAACTAGTAAATATTTTCGCTATACAATCTATAAATGACCGACCTCTGTAATTTTGCACACAATTAACATCATCTTTTTTTGCAACGGAAAAATCATAGATTTTTTAAAACTTTCTGGAATGAATACCTCTTTATATATTTCATTCAAAATAGACAACAGTTTTGAAATTAGTACATGTGGGCCACTTAAAAAAAATTCATATGGTACTCGGTCGAAGCCTGGAGCCTTCCCATCTTTCAATTTTACTAAAACCGTTTGCAATTCTTGCTGGTCAAATTGCTTGTCAAGATAGTTGTCCAAAGTATACGGTTCAGTAAAAGAAATATCCCTGGGTACAAAATTAGGATTTAAAAAATACTCCGCCCATTCAAAACAGCTAATATTTCCAGATAATTTACTTTTTGTATTTTTTAAACTTTTCATAGCATTCCAAAATTGTTTGACATCTTTAACTTGCCCCAAACTATATACAACATATTTATAATAAAGTTTATGTTTAGTACTGCATAATGATTTAAAGTTTTTATTTGCCTTTAAATGTGCGACTTTAACCATTGTTGAATTTGTTTTGCGGAACAGCTTTAAGAGTTTAAAGGTTTGCTACCTTGATGACAGGCATTCGAAATCAAACCATTGTTGTTTTTTGTTTACCGTATTATTATTGTTTTTGCTCTGTTTAAAGTGAGCTGCTTGTTTGTTGCAACTACTGTAATCATTCTATTGATATTTATCTGGTTATCATTCAAGATCTCAAAAGTTGAAAGTTACCTATCTATGTTTTTACAGAACAAGACGTTATCTGAATTCATCCATTTTATTCTCGGCAATAATGGCAGTATACTATCCAATCCCCTCTGGTCCTCCGTAGGTCTACCAACTTTAGAACTTATACAAATAGGTAGATGATCCGATCCTGCGTGACCCAGGGCTCTATAACAAGGGCTAAACCGTTTCTTTGATCTCGGCACTGTGCCGCCAGTTTCACTCAGACGTCACTGTGCTGATAACTGCAAGACTAGAGCAGTGGACTCATTAAGCGTGCTGTTGTTTACTCGCTGTTGTAACTCGACGGAAAAGCTTCAGTAAAGTAAATCTTACATATTCTTAATCTACATAAAGTACGGATTCCAACAGTATAAAACACTTTTATTTTAACAGGTATTTCGAATTTTAATAATTGAAAATATTTGAGAATTATCACAGACTGACATGGAAAAGTTACTAAGCGAGGATTTTTTTCATTTTTAGGTTACAAAAAAACTTCCCATAAACATAAACTAATTATAATTTATAATTAAAATTTGATATTATTGAAGTGGACACCAAAATTTAAGTTGGAGGTTAACGTTTAAAAAATATCATTATTACGTACATTCAAAGAAATAAAATAACAAGTGAAAAAACATAGACCAAGACCGGGAGTTGAACCCGGGACCTTCAGGTTTCCGTCCTGATGCTCTACCATCTGAGCTACCCTGATATCTACCGATATTGGTCGATGTTATCTCACTTGTAAGGTTTTTACTGCAATTATTGAATTAACACTATGTTTTTCACTTGTAATTTAATTAAATATCCCTTGCTGAGGAAGTGTGGAAGAGGAAAAAAAAGACTATGTTTTTTTACTTGTAATTTTATTAAATATCTCTTACTGAGGAAGTGTGTAAGCGGGGGGGGGGGGGGGAAAAAATAAAAAAATAAAATTAGAGATCAATAATAGAAAAGGAAAATCGTAATTACGTAAAAAATTAGTTTCATATTTAATAAAAAGAATTACTTTATAAATAACAAAGAATTACACTGTCTTTTATTTAATTTGTTCATTGGTGTCTAATTTTCTGAGAAAATTGTTCTTTGAATGTACATAATAATGATATTATTTTTTAAACGTTAACCTCCAACTTTACTTTTTGTGTCCACTTCAATAATATAAAATTTTAATTAGTTTATGTTAAAATAAAATGCTTACTTTTTTTCTGGCTGGCATAATTACCTTGGGACAAGTGATTTACTATATTACCTTAAAATAACAATGTGTACATAAACGCAATTGATAAGGATGTAAATATTCCCGTATCAAATAACTGTACTTCGGGAGTGGCGGCGCGGCACCACCTCGCGCTCATTTAAAAACGATTTCATAATGATGTAATCATTTTATCACAAATCGGTGAATTGAAAAGTTTAGATCAATTCATTGGCTACAACTTTCCCGCTGGAAGTTTGTTTATAACCCAAAAATAAAAAATTTCCTCGCTTAGTAACTTTTCCATGTCAGTCAGTGATAATTCTCAATTATTTTCAATTATTAAAATTCGAAATACCTGTTAAAATAAAAGTTTTTTATACTGTTAGAATCCGTACTTTATGTAGATTAAGAATATCTAAGTTTTATTTTACTGAAGCTTTTCTGTCGAGTTACAACAGCGAGTTAACGACAGCGCTCATATTACTGAAATATTACCAGCTGGTGTGTGTCAGCGTGGTGACGTCATAGGCGATCGATACTGGGTCACCGTAAATCATCAAAATGGTATAGCCTTTGTTATAGAGCCCTGGCGTGACCTAGCTGATATCACAGAACCCTTGGCACACTCCTTCAGTTTGTATCAAATGTTGTAAACATGACACACTGACTGACAGTTTGGGTTAGGTTCTGTTTACCCCAAACAAAGAACTAATTGAATTATTATTATGTTAATGTATAATCCTGTTTATTTTCAGGGCTAAACTGAAACTGGCTCATCAAATTGAACGATGAAGAGAAGCGTCAGCCTAGTCCAAGTGAAAGTCAAATTGTAAATAATGTAGTACGTATGAAACGGAACACTTAAATATACTTTGTTTTGTTATTTACATCATTTGTGAAGTGTTATTTCTACCTACCCTTTTTACTCAAATGGTAAATCGGATATTCTCACAATCAGGGATAACTTAATTTTGTCTACCTAAATATCCCATTTATTTACCTAACAATATTTTTACAATTTTAAAAATACGATTTGATAAGGCAATTGTCCGCTCAGTCATGCGTCCGGAAAGTAAAACCACAAAATTAAAACCAAAGAACACTTTTTTAAATAAACGAAATGCAACTAAAAAATATAGCTTCTACCCAAACCTAACAATATATACTGTTAGAGGTGGAAATATAACTCCAACTGCCCAGGGATCAAAGTTACGGATCACTAAGGTTCAAGGAGTATAATCATAGAAATAAACCAGTCTGTACGTTTTACAATTTACTATATTTTACTATCTAGTGGTTCAGTGGTAGACTATTCTTTTTACACTATCTACAAACAAAACTACAATGAATAACTGATTCTTTTAACACTAATCAACTTTATTACTAATCAATTTAGCAATGCTACCCCAAGGCGAAACACCCAAAGAAATAGCTATGTTCATGTAATGCTGGCTCGAATGAGCTTCTACTTTAATTTAAATAAAAAGAAACATAAACACTTTTATGATGGATATGTGACAATCTGTTCACCTACCTATTTACCAAAGCTCTCTCTAACTAGAATTCTCGTAGCCAAAATGGTCGCTTTCCAACCAGCAGCGTTTTCTCCGCTTCACAGGAAAACTAACTCTGTCCCACAGAGTCTCCGCCCGGCACACAAAAATACTGGTCCTAGATCTAGGTCAGTATGGCCCTTTTATAGTTTGTCAGATTATCCAATTGTATCTTTGTAATGTGTCTTGTTCGAGTCACCTATTTCATAACATTTTGCACTATTACACAATGATGCTCCATTTTCTGTGCCTTCGTCTTGGGCTAGTAAATGCTATACTATTCTAAACTTTATTTGAATTATATTTATCTATATTTATTTCTTAAACCTACCCTCTATCTTAACAATACATAAAATGTTTATGTTAACTTTTTTTTATGAGTTGTCGAGTGTCCCTTGCCTTGACTACCATCTGTGTTTGTCAGTTAACCTAAGAAAGCAAAAAATATTAGTTCTAGTTGTCACCGTATATATCTTTTGTTGGATAAAGTCTTTGTCATAGACAGTGGAAAAGTTATTTCACAGTGTTTATAAATGATATTTGAATATATTTTCTGCTACTCAGGTAAGAAATACACACAGTACATTAATTATGTGTCCACTCGGTCATGTTTTATTTAACCAAACTAATATTTATTTTGTTAAAACTTTAATGAGATTCGAAGACGCTCAAGAATCTCGTTATCATAACCTTGAATTGCGGGCTATTACTTGGATGGGTTGTGGTTGAATGAAATATTAAGGTTGAAATGTACATATGACTTGTCGTTACTGAATGGGCTCTTTTTTTCGGTAATGTGATTGCATGGAATAATTCAGTGACATCTGATATATATGATTCATTATTTCAACTACTTTTAACAGGTTAAACAAAAATAAATCACACTCGAACAAGTAAATTACTTTTATGAAAAGAACAATAACAAACTGTTTACAAACTAGTGTTCAAAGCTTCTCTTAAATAAATAAATGAATGAAGTTTACTTAAGGGTCTGCTGTAGTGGCGGCCATCTTGGATTTTTATCCCATAAGGGCAATGTTAAATTTCAAACCATTTATTTCGTTTATTTTTTATCATAAAATTGCTTGCAAGGTCTCATTTTAAGCACAATTACAATACGCATCCGTTTTGCATTTTAGATTTAAAAAAAATGCTTTTCTTTTGTTATGTAATTGACATTTTGTAAGTAGAAAGTTTGAATTTTTTTCCTATCTCAGTAAAAAATTAATAATAAAAAGTAATTTGCAAGCCGGATCCAAAATTTTTTAAAGAATATTCAGTTTTTTTTCCAGCACTCAATTACAAAAGATGGACTTATAAAATGGTTTGAAATGAGACAATATCAAAGCGCTCAGCTGCAAGAAATTGCACTGTTTAGATACAGATTATAGAGAGAAGCGCTTGCGTTTCCGGTTGCTTTCTCGTTTACTGGAACAGACCCATAATTGATACATGACCAGTTGGACACTTATCTTTATTTTATTATATCTTGGACTGCATTATATTTGCTATTTTATACAGGGTGGAACAAAGTTAGTGTTAAACTTTTTATGTGGATAAAGTAGACTCTAAATGTAATAAAACTGTTTATTTAAAAATTTCCTATTCAAAAAATTATGAGCAACAGAGGTATTTAAAAAAAAAAATTTAATTTGAGACTTTAGTCAAAAAACCCCTTAGCATATAAGAACTAACATTTATATTTTAATTACATATTCGAATTCTCCATAAATCTATCTATATATATAAAATTCAATGTATGTCCGTCTGTTTGTACGTTTGTCTGTTTGTATGTTTGTCCTTTATGCGTTACCAAACCGTCCATCCGATTGCTTTGAAATTTTGCATAGTAACACAGGTTAACCCTGGGAAGGTTTTAGGCCATTTACCGAAGTCCTTATTACATTATGGCTACGCCCCAGTGGCCCTCAAAGTTTCAATGTTAATCTTATGGAAGGTCAATCTTAAGGAAGAAGAAGAAAGATTTCTTTTGATTTTATCAGGGGCACAAAAAACAGCTGTTCGTATGAAAAGCTTAAAACAGTTGATTTTGATCAACAACTGATTTGGATCAAAAACTGAATATAATTTTAGGTTAGGCCTACAATGAACTAAAACACCAATTATTGGGCTAATTATTTAAGATATATAAAAGCCAAATACCACTCACTGACTGAACACTTAAAAAGAATACAATTACGTTAAAAAGACTGAAAATACCAACCACCACGGGCAACGCCGTACGGGTCAGCTAGTTTTCAATAAAAATAACTACATTATTAATAATTTGACTTAATTATTTGTTTGAAATGATAAAAGTTAAACAAAATTTTTATGAAATTATTATTTTTTTAAACACTCAAACTGTTTTATTTGGGAACATGGCAAATATTGTTAAAAAGTTTGCCATTTAAGTAGCTTTTAAAAAATGTGCTACACTTTGGGGTTTAGATATAATTTAGTTGAAATAATAGTGATTAACAGAAGAATAGTAAGAATTTTAATAAGAGCATTATTGAATACCAAGCTTATGTCAGGTAATCGGACATATTACGTTCATTAAGAACCGCATAATTGATTGTAATAACATAATCGTGACCAGAATAAATAATAAATAAAACACAAATTACAAATAAAATAATCTTTATCAAAGTAAAAATGAACGTATTTACAAACTTCGCAAAATGACAGTAATTATCATTTTTAGTGCTTGACACCAGTTACTCAAGTTTGTTTTCAAAGTGCCCTCCATTTTGTCTGATGCAGCAATGCGCTCTTTTTCTCATGGCCTTTTCTGTGACTTTGAAAGAAAGATTTTCTCTAACTTTAACTGATGCGTCCATAAAGCGGTTCAATAGTTCCTGCTCAGTCCTCACTGGATATGCAAACACCAAGCTTTTCATATAGCCCCAAACGAAAAAATCCATGGTGTTGAAGTTGGGTGAACTTGCGGGACAGGCTACAACACCACCGCGACCTATCCACGTTGTATAGCTTGCACCCAACAACGCACATCAAGGGAAAAGTGAGGAGGGGCTCATCTGTTTGAAAGATGATTCCTCCTCCTCGGGATTCTTCAACTTCCTCAAGAATGCTGGGGCAGTACATTTTGAAGGAAATTCAAATACATTGGACCATTCAAATTCCCTTCAAAGATGTGGGGTCGTACAAATTGATCCCCAATCACTCCTGCCCAAACATGGATTGTGAAATGAAGTTTCACTGGCTGCTTTTGGATTCTCTGTTGCCCAAAGATGCATATTGTGAGTATTAAACACGCATTGCCTCTTAAAAAGAGCCTCGTTGAAAAAATTATATTGTATAATGTCACTCTTCAGCACCCAGCGGCAAAATTCAATTCTCCTGGCATCATTTCTTGGCTCTAACCCTTGAAATTTAGTAAAATGATAGGAATGGTAATTATTATTTCTCAAAACATTAGTGTGAGACGTGCCCATTTCGTTAGCAACTTGCCTACTGCTTATTTCTGAGCTTTCATTCACTCGATCTAGGTGGCAAAGTTTTTAACATTATTTGCCATGTTCTCAAATAAAATCGATAAACTTTTATGACTGTTTAAAAAAATTAATAATTTCATAAAAATTACTTTTTTTAAATTTCAACCGCTATTTCAAACAAATAATTAAGACAAAATTATCAATAATGTAGTTATTTTCATTGAAAGTTTTATGGGGAATTCAAATATGTAATTACAATATCAATGCGAGTTCTTATTTGCTGAGAAAATTCGGGGTTTTTGATAAAAGTACCAAATTTTGAAAAATATAAAAAAATACCTCTGTTGTCCATAATTTGTCGAATAGGAAATTTTTTAATGAACAGTTTTACTACATTTAGGCTGAGTTGCACCAACCAGGATCAGTTTTGATCTAGGATCAAAGTTGTATTTGATCCAGGATCTAGGAAGGTTGTATTGGTTTCTATTGCACCATACCTGGATCAAATAATTGATCCAGGATTTACTGATCCAGGTATTTGATCCCGGTTGATGCAACCCAGCCTTAGTGTCTACTTTATCCACAAAAAAAGTGTAACACTAACTTTGTTCCACCCTTTATAAATGACATGTTGGCTGATTTTTGACTGGAAAATATCATCAGCAAATTAGCAAATCTTCAGACATTAAAAGGAGCATGCATGAAAGTGGGTAAACAATTCAGACAAAGAGAAATATGAGTGACAGAAGGCCAGAGAAAGGCAAAGAAAACGTAGAGAAAAATTAACTGAAGAACAACTAGAAATAAAAAGGGCTAAAGATAGAGAATACTACAACAGGCTGAAGAATGCAAACAAAATAAAATTATCTGCTGTTTCAACATCAATAAGAGAACAAAGAAAAATGTGGAGAAAAAGTAAACAAAATTGCCAAGCAAAACAAAAAGCTTAAAATGAACCAGTTATTAATACACAATCTCCTTCATCAGTCGTTGAAATAACAGTTGATTTAAATGATTCATTTAAGAATGAATCACAACAAAAGAATCTTGGAAGAAAGCAAGTGAGAAAGGATCTAGCAAAAGCTTATAGGATGTTGAACAAGCAAAAACATAAAATAGATTTAGAAAGGAAAGTCTTCGGAAAAACCTTTATCAGCAAAAAAACAAAACTTATATAATCTCCTTCACCATAAAGACAATTAGAAATTATAGCAGGTGAAGAAAAGGTTTCTCCTAAAATAAAAAAACAACTATTTTTAGGACTGACCTTGTGAAAACAAATAGAAAGCCAGTTCAAGCATGCAGGGTTAGAAACAATAGAACATCTTTTATGCAAAGCTGTAGGAAACCAAATTTTTAAAAAGTAGAGGGTCCAGAAATATTTTAAGAACATAGTTCCTTATAAATTAAATAATGCTCTAAGTCTGAGATATTTAAATACAAACGAAATCAAAGAAAAAGTGTAAGTTACAATTTAAGAACTCTCCTACTTGGGTTTTTTCAAGACGACGACACTGTTAGTAAAATGAGTCCAGGGAAAAACGATTTTGTTAAAAAAGGCAATATTAAATAAACGGTATCAGGAAACTGACACATACTTTCTCCCTCATTATAGGAACTTAATTTTTTATTTTTAAGAGTAATTTTTCCATAAAAATCCATAAAATAACGGAAAAACCAACTTTTCTCAAAAACGGCTCGAACGATTTTGATTAAAATTTTATAGTTCATAGTACTTTAGGTCCCTAATAAACTATAAAATTTTAATCAAAATCGTTAGAGCCGTTTTTGAGAAAAGTTGATTTTTCCGTTATTTTAAGGATTTTTATGGGAAAATTACCCTTAAAAATAAAAAATTAAGTTCCTATAATGAGGGAGAAAGTATGTGTCAGTTTCCTGATACCGTTTATTTAATATTGCCTTTTTTAACAAAATGCACAGACATCACTCCGAAAACCACTTTTTTAGGTTCAGGGGGACCCAAAACGGATATTTCCACCAAAAACTCAAACTAGAAAATTTTGACGAATACAATACTTTCTCCATATACTATGGTATAGGGGGAGAAAGTAAAAAGAACAATTATTTTAAGTGTTGTCTGTTATGTTAATTTTTATTATTATTAGCTAAACGAGAATTTTTAAAAACATGCAGTTTTTTGCTTATGGTAGGGTACATTAAGGGCTACAAATAAGCCAAATTTTATCAAAATCGTTAGAGCCGTTTTTTTGATAAAAAAATAACAGATTTTTTGGCGTTTTTAACCAAAAAGGGGGTTGTTTTTCAAAATTTTTCAAAACATTTTTTCATGCATCTATACAACCTAATTGACATGTTTGGTGCAAATTTGTTCAAAATCGATTGAACAGTTTTCTCTCTATTTTTGTATACATACAGACATTTTGTAAAAACCACTTTTTTGGGGCTCAGGGGATCCCAAAACGGATATTTCCTCAAAAATCTCAACATCGATTTTTTTTGCGATCATTATACTTTCTCTATACTATAGTATAGTGAGAAATTAAAAAGAAAACTTGAAAGAATGGGAAATGATGTTTCAAATTGATTTTTCTGAGAATTATTTGACAATTATTCACAAGAGATACAATCAATTCATTTTGGTGCATCCAAACGACAAGTACCTCTCCACGCAGGCATTTTCTATGGTGTACAGAAAGGAAAGGTAAACTGCAAACCAAATGTTTTTGCACTTTTAGTCACAACCATTGCGCCAATTTTAAGCCTATGTGCTATGGATGCACAGTGCGTCCGCTTTAAAATATTAGTGATTATTACGTAGAAAGGTTAAAAAATAAAGTAATTTGTACTCATTTAGGCTATAAATATAAAAAATAAAAGGTCAGCTCCTAGCATAGGAAATACAAAATTTGCCTAGCAGTGAAAGTGTTAAAAAACATGCAATTATGTCGTAAAACGAAATGGCTTACTTGCGCCGCAAATATCGTCTCCGCCTTTAGGAATAAACTTTCAATCTTAACTTTTGAGATTCATTCAAATCAAATAGAAAATAAAAATCTGAAGTTGCCTTAATGAATATTTCTGCAGTAAATAGGATTATGAAAGTCAGACAGGTTACATATTCTTAAGGTTATATGTACTCCTGTATTTAATTTTCTGTGTCAGTATATTGTGACCATTTCACGATTTGAGAAATATTTAATGATCAAGATTCTGATGAAAATCTTTCATTTCCGTCCATAAAAAAATTGCACCAATGCCAGTGGCGTAGCGATCATGGAGCGAGTGGAGCAGCCGCTCGAGGGCGCTTGGCCTCGGGGGGCGGAAATTTGTTGAAATAGTAGCCTACATTATGATGCATTTTAAATGTATCATTAGGAGTCAAGCATCAGATTTTTAGAACGAATCGTAGGCTCATACTCCAGACTGGCTGTTGTGACAAGAAACACAGTTAGTAGGACCAACAGTTCTTGGCAATTAAGGTTTACACACGAGCCTGGCTGTGAGTGTGAGGCTTTCAGCACAGCGTAATTAACCCGACTGGAGGCTACACAATTGTGGGTGGAGTCTTGCGTAAAGTTTATTTATCACTGTAATGAGTGCTCAGGAGTAACAAAAATATGTTATTTTTAGAGGGGGTAAAAACTAGGTAAATAGAACCACCAGGTTTCCTGATATTGTAAATGCAGGTTTAGCCTAACCTTCCTAACATTGCCAGTGACTTCTACAAATTCAGAAAAGGTCTTTTTCTAAGCTAAAAATTATCTTCACAACACAATGTCGCATAAACGTCTAAGTTGTTTGGCAACAATATCTATAAAATTTACGACAGCAAGGATTGTTGATTTTAGTAAAGTGATAACCACATTTGCATCTGAAAAATA
>JAGFPH010008582.1:20925-33197 GCA_018207615.1 Philaenus spumarius
GAGAGAGAGAGAGAGAGGGGGGTGATGTGTGCGACCCTGTGGTTTAGTACAGAATTAATTTTAGATCGTAAGCAACCAGTATTTATAGGATGCTGAAGCTGAGCGCGCATGTTCCCCACTATGCACTTTATTCCCTCTCTCTCTCTAGCTAAATATATTTATAATCATACATATATATATATATATATATTTATTTATCATAACGAGTTTTACAAAGCAATAAAACTAGAATAAACAAATAAGCGTCGATGATACTGAAGGGGTAGCGCGTCGCTATATACCTCCGCCCTAGTCGACGCTAGTTGTCTGCGTTGCCTTCTCTCTGGCTGAGTTGTGATTGTCCATACAAGTGATTTCCACATCCCACGGGTTTGTAATGGATAGCTTCCATTTCGCCGGTGTTTGGCTGCTGGTGTTACTCTTTGGCGTTATAGGAGTCGGCTTATATTCTACCGTCGTGTTTATGTAACCAGGTGGAATGTATGGTGGTGGGTCCTCGATGGGAGTAACAAGCTGGAAATCCCTCGGTATCGCGATGTCCTGCCACACACACTGTAAGATATTCTCCGGGTCGTGGTCGATAATATCACTTCGATTAACGGTGGAGGAAATCTTTCGTCCATGATGAGCGTAGATTGATGTTGCTCTGATGTCATCTTGAGCACAAATGCAACTCCTACCCCACTTCGTATTTATAATGAACATTTTGTTTGTTTTTTGCTTTAGATTTTTCAATTTAGTCAAACATAAAACGAGCTGGTCTTTTAACAATGCGACCTGATCTAGTACTATAATTGCTTGTTTGCGCATCTTGTGTTGTAGGCGGCGCAGCTTCCGGTAGCGGTGTCGGAAATGAGTTTTGTAAATTGGCTTGTGCCGAGAACACAAGAGAGATCGATCCTCTTCCCAGAATAGTGGTAGGCGTGTCGGAAAGCTGACTGCGGCCACTGAATCTGCGGTTTCTTCTACTGATGGTTCTTGTGCCATCGTGCAGTCTTTCATCACGTCGGGGTCACCAATTTAGGGAACGGAATGTAGGTTATGGGTCAGAAGGTTTCGACAATATGCCTTCAGACAACGAACGAGGTAGTCCGTGCTGTCGGGATCAACCGGCAGACCAC
The DNA here is from genome assembly GCA_018207615.1 of Philaenus spumarius. Lineage (NCBI taxonomy): Eukaryota > Metazoa > Arthropoda > Insecta > Hemiptera > Aphrophoridae > Philaenus > Philaenus spumarius. The sequence goes on from JAGFPH010008582.1 coordinate 22,047, forward strand.
GCAAGGAAGTTAAGTTCGTCCTGGAGGGATCAACCTTCAGACAACGAACGAGGGAGTCCGTGCTGTCGGGATCAACCGGCAGACCACGGAAGGAAGGTAGGTTCGTCCTGGAGGGATCAGCCTTCAGACAACGAACGAGGTAGTCCGTGCTGTTGGGATCAACCAGCAGACCACGGAAGGAAGGTAAGGAATGAATTTTAGATCGTAAGCAACCAGTATTTATAGGACGCCTGGTGCTGAGCGCGCATGTCTCCCACTACTATGCACTTTGTTCCCTCTCTCTCTCCCACTCACACTGTGATTGTGATATTTATTTATCAAGTATTACCATTGAGAGATTATATTGTAAAGATATTTCTTTACAAATTGGAAAATTGGTTCATATAATTATTGAGCCCATGATGATGCATTTAAACTGAAAGATCTTTCTTAGTCTGTAGTTCTGTTTTTGTTATTGAAATAACCACACTTTTACTTTTACTAAATTTATTATGGTTATGTTTTACTGTAGACTAGGCCAGGACTAGGTTAATGGACTGTAGAATTTTTAATTATTTGTAAATAGACATAAATAACATAATCAAGGTCTTAGAGAATGCAATCTAGTTTTATCTGTCCGATGCAAGTTTTTATTATTTTGAACATTTTTGAATATTATAAGAAATAGACCAAAGTCACGATTTTATTCAGTTAATCAGTATTAGTTAAATTTCCACTAAAAGTCGAAAACTGTCGTTTTCGAAATTGAATATTGTTAAGAACCACAATAACACAAATTAAGTTTTTTTTTCTCAAGAAATGACGCCTCCAATGGAACGCATACAAACCTTAGATGCTATTGAAAAAGACATCATTACTTGTTTACAAAGTGCAGGTAGGTATATCAAAGATGTATATCAAGGGGTCGTAATGTAAACTGATGCAAACGGACTTACATTATGTCATTCATACAAAAGTATCAATCACAAGTTAATTTCTTTTTTTTTGTGAAACAATTACAGGCGGAAGTTTACTATTCGACCCTAGGCTTACCTATAGTAACAGAAATGCAAGAATAATAATTAAAAAAAACCTAAAAGGTTCTAACCTATAATATTTAGTCACAGTACGGTAGGCCTATGTTTACCTGTATTTAACAGTAGAATGTAAAACAATGTCGTTGTCTGCAAAACAATTAGGCTAGGGTCGAATAGTAAACTTACACCCAATTAAACTTTACTACGTATAAAAAAAACATTTAGGGTAGCCTGATATTCTAACTTAAAGTCTCTAGTCACATAGTCACAGTATATTTCAAGATTGAAAACATACAAAAGTAACAAACAGAAATAAATTAGTTTTTTTTTGCAAAACAATTACAACCTTATGGTATATAAACAGAGTGTTCATAAAGTCCCTATAACTTCACAACTTATTTTGTTCCATATCGCGAACACAAAACTATACAATTACATATAGGCTACAGTATATACATTCATAAACAAATATATTATTTACAAATTGTGACCCAAATAACATATTTATCATAACTTAAAAGATATAATTGCAGTTCATAAACACATTAAACAACAAACAATACAATATTTATATGCATTATGTATTATACAATACTACATTTATATGCTTTACGTATGAAAAATAATAACTTTAAACATACATATTTATTTCTATATTTACAGTTAATCTTCGTCGTCTGCAAACATATCAGCCTAGGGTCGAATAGTAAATTTACGCCTTCTTCTACTTACAAATGCCAACCTAAACTGACTTAACTTACAATTGCCAGTCACGGTATATTTTCAGTTCGTAAAATTCTATAGGTTGGTGCCACTTCTTAACAAATCTTGGCATTAAGTTATAGCTTAGAGGGATTTTCTGTAATTTCAAACTTTTTATTGAAAATATAGCCTAAAAAAGTTGCATTAACTTAAACAAGAAAATTTTATCACTGTTTTAAACAAGAAACTAGGGTTGACCCATGCATGTTTCGCACGCAAACGTATGTATTATTTTGCTGAACAGAATATATATTCTTCGTATTTGTATCGTTGCTGTTCCTCAAATAGGTACCGGTACCTAGATACTATAACAAGAAACTAGGGTTGACTCATGCATGTTTCGCACGCAAACTTATGTATTATTTCACTGAACAGAATATGTATTTGTATTTGTATCGTTGCTGTTCCTGAAATAGGTACCTAGATAATCAATTCTAAATTTAACATGGTTTCCCATATTATGTGACGCGTTCAGGGTTAGGATTTGGTGTCAATCATTGTACATGGAATAGAATCAGTGTGCAGATGGACGATGATTCAGTAGGCAACTTTTGGCTACTAGGAAGACCTTGACAGGACTCATTACAAGTAACGGCCTAAATGTTTTGCGATCGTCTTTAAGGCAACAGTACGTGGCTACCGGTTTCTCAGTGGGCGTTATGTCAGTAAGCACTCCCGTATCCTAACTGAAATAAGGTTACGGGTGAATACCGCTGTCGGACTTCAATTCAATTTTATTTGTCTGTTGACAATTTTACATTGTATAGACATGTCCACGTATATAAGATAAATAAACAGTACCAAACAAAAACAATTTAAAAACTAACAACCAACACAATTTATACAGTATTCTTTACATATTTCATCAGATTAGTTACACACTCTTAAAATTGTACTGCGCAAAGTCATTATATTTAACATGAAATAAAAGGAGTTACTACAAATAATTAAAAATTAATTTAAAATAAAGATAGGGATACTACAATTCACTAACCATTACATGTAGGACAATAATGCAATCCCTGGATAGGAAATCCCAAATATAAACAGAACCAACCAGATCCACCCCCACGCTCGACCCACCTACCACCCGTGGCTGAGGAACTCCTCCACCGAGTAAAAGGAGTTTGCCACCAAGAGTTGTCAAAGGTCAAAGACTTCTCTTAAAGGCTTTCTGGTCTTGGACAATGTTAATTTTTTGTGGGAGATTATTAATAAGTGTAACTCCTGCTTGAGAAGGAAGTTTTTTAGACTTTTCAAGTCTGTGCTGTCTTATCCGCAAGACATCTTCCTGCCTGGTATTGTGATTATGTACATCTTTACTTAATATTGGAATACATTTAAATTTTATGTAACAAATTGTTTGGAAGAAGTGCTTTTGCAGGATTCCAACTTTTGTAGACCTCCTACAAGCCTCACAGCTTTTTTATGCATTATAAATAGCCTTTGCACATTTTCCAATGACGAGTCTCCCCACAGTAAGACTCCGTAGTTAAGATTTGGGTAGAGCAGCCCGTAGTAGACCTTTTTTAAAGTACCAAGGCTACCAAATGATTTCAGATTTCGTAATACAAAAATTCCTGAACACAACTTTCGACAAATGCTATCAATATGACTATCCCAGCATACTTTACTGTCAACAATCATACCCAGTAACTTTGCTGACTGTGCCTCCTCGATTTCGGTCTCACCCAACATAAGGGATGGACCAATGTTATTATTTTGGTTTTTTAGTTTGAAATATATCAGACTAGTTTTCCTAGAATTAATAGATAAATTATTCTCAGCAAAGTACTGGCTTGTGTCATTAGATTCTACAAATGATTTTAATTCCAAATTTTTTACAAAATCTGCTTGAAAGAGAAGCGTTGTGTCATCTGCAAACTGTATTATCTTATCAACACTTGTTTGGGATGACAAGTCATTAACATATAATAGAAACAATATAGGTCCAAGAACAGATCCCTGTGGAACACCATAGTACAGTTGAGCCTGGCCAGAAAGTTTTCCTGCAACTTCTACACAGTGTGACCTACCAGTCACAAAGGATTTAAGCCATGACAATGAATGACCCCTAATCCATACATTTCCAATTTATAAAAAAGTCTTTCATGATCGACACAATCAAATGCCTTGGAGAGATCCAAGAATACACTTACTACTTTTTTTTGCATCTAGGACCTTAACTATATAGCCAATAAGACTTGTTAAGGCATCTTATTATCTGCTCATTAAAATAATGGGCTTTAGCAGCTTTTATTACTCTCCTATAAATTCTTTTATAGTTTTGAAATATATTCTAAACTCAGTACTAGTTGAGGTTTTTATTATTTCACTATAAAAATGTAATTTACTTCTAGAAATCAATATTCCTGATGTTATCCATGGAACATTACGCTGTTGTTTATTACTAATACTTTTTCTTTTAACAGGACATGCCATATCTAAATAAAATCTAACGGGTACTTATAAAATATTCAATTTCTTTGTCTATTGACTGCATCCAGCTTTAATTTTTTAAAAGAAATTTAAGAAGTGTAATATTTGCTGGGTCATAATCTCTGGTATATCTATACCGACTGCGCTCCCCCGCTTCTGGCATTACCAAAAGAGTCACACCCTGTGCCCAGTGATCTAAAATACTACCTGATTGTATAATATCTGCAATGATTTTATTAGTGCAATATTTGTAGCATTAAATCAACATATTTCTAAAATTTTATTGTGAAACTTGAAATTTAATGGCTCTAAATGAGAAGTGCCAAAAATTTACAAGTAGGCTAGGCTAAAATCATATGACAAGAAATTTTTAATGTGTTTTTGACACGAATTTACTATTTGACTCTGTGCCAACAGAAATGCAAGAATATATATATAGGCCTATATAAAAATAGCCTGAAGTTCTAACTTTATAGTCTTTAGTCACAGTACCGGTATATTTACAAAAACCTGTATTCAAAATTTAACAATAGAATGTGTAACAAGATGTCTGCAAAAATATCAGCCAAGGGTCGTATAGTAAATTTACACCGTTTTCACAAAGAAAACTTCAGGCTGTTAACTTATTTGTTTGACTAATAGGCTACTTACATTTAGGCCTAAGTAAATTTTGATCATAAAGCAGTCAAGGAGATCATTTAACTGATGTTGCTATTGCTTCATTTGGGATGGTTTGCAAGTTACTCAAAGAATCAGAAAATAAATTTATTTTCTTGAGATTTATGCACATTGTTTAGGCTTTAAACAAAATTGTATACAAGACTCAATATTCTTATATTTCAGGACATGCACTTATGGAGTTGAGTAAAGACAAATCGAGTTTAAAACAAGCTGAGAGCCACTCGAATCAATTTCTTAAAACACTTAGCCACGTAGAATCTAAACTTACGGAACAGATCAACTATCTAACACAAGTATCAACAGGTAAGAGTGTGAATTTTAGATGTTCATGAATATTGTGTTTTATGCAAAATAATAATTGTTTCTGTTTGGAAGTACACGTCAAACACAGTCTTATGTCATTCCCATATTTAGCATTTTTTTCCCTGGCATGTATCGGAAAACTTCCAACTCCAAAAAATGCTCAACTTCCAACTTGCAGGGCTAAAAGTTGTATATCACGTCCTATTGAATGTCATAACTTGGAGAATAGTAGTAACCAAAAAATCAATAAGGTTATTGAAAAGAGGGGTATGGAAGATTCCCAGAATATTAAATGTAGGCCATTTGTAAAGACTTACTCCTGAAGGAGATAACAGGAAAAAATAGTGCAGGCCAAAAGAAATAGATCACGATGAGGAGGTCGATTAATGCAGAAGAAAATCTGTGTGAGCTGAAAGTAGACATTTTTTAATCATGGTAGTTTTTGGAAACATATCTAGGCTACTGTTGTTGAGTTAAAAAAGTTTGGAATGACAAAAGAATTATCTAAAAAAAATTAATAATTTGTAGTGTTAACATAAAATAATCTTATTCTAATAAACGGAGTATTTTAAAATGAGTATCAGTGTTTTAAAGCTTTGTAGTATTTTTTACATTTAACTTAGAATTGTAAATAATACAGCAATTGAAAGAACAAATCAAACAGTTTTGTTGGTACACCTGTGCACTGTTTCCTCAGTCTTCCATTAGAAAGAGCTAGTAGCAAAGGTGGCGACTAGTGAACATAAAAGTACTACCATTGTATTTGGATAACTAATAGAACTCCGATCCAATGCAAGATTTTGTTCCACTAGAAATTCGACGATAGTGGCGCGATCTATACGGGAAACGGTTCGTTTCAGATAACTTGCAGAGTGTCTGATGGCGCGCCATGCGGCTGAATATTGAACTAGCCTTTGGCTCCACCCCTACATGTGACGAAGGCTCGGATAAGGTTGAGAATAATTAATTGAGCTCAACGCCGTGGGCCTTGGCGATTTCTCATTCTCATTCTGTATCTGTAAACAACTTGTCAGAAGTGTGAAGGGATCGAGTGGCTATTGTTTTTCAACGCGCATCGACATGCAGTTTATAATTTGCTGCCAACGATCACTTTTTCACCTGCTGTCGTATATTTTAACACCCTTTTAAAATATAAAATTTACGTATGCAATAATTCAATGTGTGAAGTACATTATTATATTTATTAACATTAAATTGTACAAGTCATTCACCACACTGAAAACCATTTCTACTACGGGAAACCCCTGCTTGCTCCGCACGCCAACCCCCGATGGAACCTTCTAAAAACATATGTTATGTTTTATTTATAATAAAAGTGTAGGATTTATAATAACCTTAAAACTAAGATGTTAAATCATGTTAAATGTTCTAATCAAATTATTTCTATATTTTATAACAGCAGTTATAATAAAGGTTAAAAGAACCGGTAAGGCTCAGGTGTATACTTAATCAAAAACCTAACCAAAATGTTACTCACTATCAATTACCGTATGCTGTCAATAAATAGGTCTACTATGTGTCTTATTTATTTTTAATTAGGATGTAACATACTTTTTTCTTATTTTTAAATTCCTTAATGCAAGTTTTTATTAGTTTGTGTGTGTTGAAACATGTGTTGGTTCAGTAAAGGCCTAACTTAAAATATTATTTTATACTAAAAGCTGGACATCCGAATCAACTGTACTATCTGTTATTTAAAAATCATTATTTACTTCCTCGAAAGCAGCTGGATTAGTTTGTTTCTTATTATAAACAGCTGTTTTGTATAGAAATGTTTTTATAACCGCCTGAATACTATAAACATCATTATTTACATTCACGAAAGCAGCTGGATTAGTTTGTTTCTTTATTATAAACAGCTATTTGGTATAGAAATGGTTTTTAAATTCGTTCCATATTAATCTTGTAGGGCAACCCCGACCTTTGAGATTATCTCACGCCGTTAAGGATAATAATTTTTGTCATCTAAAACCTAATTGCAAAACTACGAAATGAGACAAATTTTTTTGACAACTTAAACATTAAATTTGGTCCAGAAATAACGGAGGAGTTGTGTTCACAAAAAACTGCTTCACGTATTATATATATAAGGATATTCTCGATTTACTTTTAATCAAACTATGAATAATTGCCTAATTGCTGTCGTTTAGCATGTACCAAATGGTCCCTAGATCAACAGTTCATTATTTTAACAATATATAGTTTACCTTATACAGTAGTCGGAGCAATTCTTGGTATTTTTGTAGTTACACTACAACGCTGTTTCGCCGTTCACAGCCGGCTTCGTCAGGTGTAGGACTCAACACTTAAATAAAACAATACACAATAACACTGAACACACACGATAACACGACACAAAAATACAAAGTTTTATCGGATAACTCCTCGTCAAATGTTTCATGAAATAAATACTTGCGTGGCCACGGCATAGTTACTGTGCTTCCGAACGGGAACTGAAGAAAAAAATTGCTTGTGAATTAGTAATAGGTCAGCTGTATTTGTTTGTTTAGAGATTAGAGATTACGTCATAGATGGGGTTGGCTGCAAAGCTCAATTTGTCATTCAGGAGTAAGTTAGGGTTTTCCTTCTGGGAAGTGTAAATGCTATATTCCTTCAGTACTTTGAGACGACGGCCTTTCCTTTCTTTATGGATAATGGTCATGTTAGTGTTTATATCCGTGTAGGTGTGGTTAGTGTCAATCAAATGTTCGGCATAACTAGATCTGATTCTGGAGAGGGGGTTTTTATGAGTAGGCAAATGTTCTTTAAATCTTTTCGCAAAAGATCTGCCGGTTTGGCCTATGTAAATTTTATCACAGTCGTTACATTCAAGCCTGTAAACCACTATTGTCATATTTGTTTACGTTTTTTATTTTTTAATTGGTGTTAAGGAAGTTACCCAGATTGTTGGAGGTGCGGTATGCGATATTAAATCCATGTTTCCTGAATATGTTGTTGGTGGGACGGTCCAGAATGCGATTGAATCTCATAGGTATAAACTTTTTATTGTTTTCATTAATTGTCTGTTGGAATCTGTTGTTGCGATTGTTCATCTTCTTTCTGTGCTTAAATATCAGTTTATCTACTATCTCAGAGTCGAAACCGTTCATACATGCTATTTGTTTTATGATTGAAATTTCCTTCTTAAGATCATTTTGGCACATAGGTATATTAAGTGCTCTATAAACGAAACTGTTGTATGCGGCTAATTTGTGCGAATGGGGGTGATTGGAACTGTTATGTATGGTGTGGTCGGTTTGAGTTGGTTTCCTGTATATTTTGAATGTGTGTTTGTTATCTTTTCTGGATATTGTAAGGTCAAGGTAGTTAAGGCTATTTACTGTAGGTTGCTCATATAGTCGCAACTCACTGTAGTGTGGAGATATCTTAAAGTTTTTCGATTTGCGATTGGCGGACGTAAAATTCTGAACCGATTATTGAATGAGTGTGATTGAGGGAGTGGATGGTCCAGTGCAACGTTAAAACAAATTTTTTTTTTAATATTAAAAAGCAGTACCGGAACGGCGTTTCGGCACCAGTGTGAAACCCCTGCTCTAAGGTTTTGTTAGTTACTTACATAGCTTTATTAATACATTTTAGCTGTTTTCCCCAGTTAATAAAAAAATTTATTTTCATTAACCTCCCAAAGATTAAAGGTAAAATGATTTAGAATGTTGTATGATACTAATGATTTATTTTAAATCTAAACATTGTCTATAATATAATCAACATGGCTTAGCAAACTATTACAATTATATTTAACTGTATTAACATTACGTTATTATACTGTATAGAAATAAATAAATAATACGTAATCAATAGTATGAAAAAGTAACGCGTAATAACAAAAAACAAAGTAAGTAACATGTAACAAACAATGACAACATCAACATGGCTTATCAAAGTATATATGATGACAATTATTAAGCCGTGTATTAATATTACGTCATTATGCTGTATAGAAGTGAATAAATAAAGCCTTTTTACTGTAGGAAAAAGTAACGCATAAATACGAATTACAAAGTTTATAACAAGTACAAATAAAAAGCTATAAATTTATCGATGTGTTTCTGTTACTTGGTAAATAAAAGTCTACTGGCCTAAGAATGTGACTACTTTGTCAAGTGAATCCTGACATATAAATAAAGAAGGTGATTCTTTTTTTAAATAAAGAAAAACTTGAAAAACGTGCATAACAATTTTCGCAGAGCCAGTGCGAAGGCGGGTGGATGAGCACTGAACGGCCGCCGACGCTCGGGACCAGCGACCACAGAATTAAATAAACTGGTTATGAAATAAGCCTGTGCATTAGGGGAATTGAAGCTAGGTCGGCCATCTTGTGTGAGGATAGAAACGTCGAGCGGGCCTAGAGAGGTGTGACATTTTCAGTGCGCCCTATTCATTTACACGGTGGTTTCAATAGCTGAAAATGCTCGAAAATCTTTGAAATTTGACAAACTTACAGTTTAATAGTATGGGACGCTAATTGTGTGTTCACAATTTCAAAATAAAAATGGTTTGGCACTTTAAAAATAGAATAAAGTCCAAACTCGTATATACTTTTTAATTCGCGACAGCAAAAAGTTGCATTGCGAGAATTTTGTTTTGTTTTTAGGACAGGTGCGTCATGTAAGTGAGAGAAATGTAGCTGAAAAGATAGTCCATTACACTATCAAAGATCTTTGTCAAAGAACTTTTATAAAACATATTTTATAAATTAACCTTAGGCCTACCTTTAAACAAAATAAAATAACAATAATCAAGTTATATATTTTTTTTTTAAACCTTTTGGGACCATCTGAAGATATTTCACTGTAGATATTTAATTTCACCGTAGTTAATTAAGTAAAAATAATGCTATTATTATTTTTTGAAGATTTATATTGGAATTTATAATGAATATAATAAAAATTATTAAAACATAAGGTCAATAAATATGTTGAAATATATAAACAAACTGTGTTAATGTCTGGCGCATCTGTAGCGAATAGCGATCAATTTTGGGGAAATTTTTAGTGAAAAAAAGTGTGTTCTGGGGAAATTTTGTGTGCTAAAACATTTTTTGCACCCCTGCTTTCCAGTATCCATATCAAATATCATCTTATTATGGTTGAATATAAGCTGTTTCATTTTCATTTGAGTCATGTTCAATGCATTGAAGCCGATCTCATTTATTCCATTGAAGGTGTTACACATTGAACTTGTTTAATGTTGGTGTTACAAAAACGTTACTGTTGTGGATGGGGTGGGCGGTATTTAACTTATTAGGATAAATATCAGTACTACAAAGTAAGTAGTAAGCATTACCACAGAAAGGAACACCATCATGGAGTGTGAATGAAATATCTTTGTCACGGCAACTAAGTAATAATGGACGAAAAAATGATTTAAAGTTATGTACTAAAATCAGTTTTGCAACGTCAAATATTATTTAAATCCAAAATTTGCCGCTAATTTAAAAACAATTTTATAGGTATTTTTTAGTTACCGTACTTTTATTAACGATCTATAAAATTTGTTACTTTTTCATTATAGTAGACATCCTGGATGAACAAATAGACCGGAAACCTAAATTATTTGCTGAGGAGCTGGCAATGCTACAAATTTATTTTATTTTCCTACGCTTGTTATGAAAAGTAGCTATTGTCACACTACTAACAGAACCCAAAGTAGGTATTTGCCGCACTTGTGCGCCAAAGTGCAATGTTAATTAAATGGGACTTACTTTGCGTACCCGGGTACAAAGTAAATGATAGTTTTATACTATTCATGTGCTGACTTTTAAACATAAAACAAGTCAGCTATTGATAGTCAGTTGTAGTTAGGCTATTTAAGAGTTGTTATAACTTAAGACGTAAACTTATTTAAGAATGGAAATAAGTTGTAGCACTTATGTCCATGTCACAGAGAAATTAATAAAATAAGATAT
>JAGFPH010008582.1:43375-54315 GCA_018207615.1 Philaenus spumarius
GGACTCTATACTGCAATTTGAACTGGATCGAGCTAATTGCAATTTGCCTATTGCTTTTTAGTATTTTAAACAAGATTTCAGTGTATTTTTTCTTATCACGACTGACAAGAAGAAATGAAAGGGTTAAATTTATAAAGTCAAACAATGACATAGTCTGTTGATCTACTATTGGTGAGTGGATTAGGAATTGTAGGAATTGATAAGGGGTTCAAGCCAGAGCAGCAAGTCAAGTTGTATCAAATCACAGCAGCTTTATCTGGATGAAGTGAAACGGTGACCTGAGTTTTTTTTACAATTATTTCAAACTTTCCCTCAGCGAAAAATTTTGGTAATTTATTTCTTTTGCTTTCTGTGACAACTCTTACATTGGAAAAGGTTGAATTATCTACGTTACAATACAGTAGATAAATGACTATCCGGCATCCGTCTTAACTTAAAACTAAACAAATTATCGATCTAACGAGCTGAACTTTTATAGTACAGTTAATTTTTTGAGTCTGTCTTTTAAATTGTCATATTTTCTACACGATTTATATGGATTGTACAGTAGCCTTTCTGTCCATGTCGTGCATGAAAAAAATAATATTACTACTACCCCATCTACACTTTTTAATACACTGGATCTTGATTTATACTCTATAGTATATAATATACATGTGACATTTGCATAAATATACAGGGAGTCTCAAAAACCTACCCAAAACATCAGGAGATTATATATTTACCTCAGAAAAAATACATTAAAACATTATGTACTAAAATTATTGTGTTTTAACAAAACAAATTATATATATGGGGAAAAAAGTCTGGAAACAGCTGCGTTCTCGACTTCTAATACAGATAGAACTAAGTTTTACCTCTCTTATAAAGGATTGTTTATTTTTATGACTCGGTGGTAGTAAAATTGTGATAAAAACAGCAATTTTTCCAATATGCAGCCAACTTTGAAATGTCTAATGAATTCCCATATTTTGCAATATACTTTTTAATTTTATACATAATTTTTTATTCTTTCCATTTTTTTTCGATAAACCCAACCGGTTCCGTGTAAATTGGACTCGAATTTTAACAAATCCACTAATACATCTTTTGTTTTGTAAGGCTTGATAATGTTTAATACAGTCTGAAACTGGTAGGCCCACAAAAAGTACGAAGTTTAACGCAAACTGTAGACAGACTAGGTACATAAAGTAATCAATTAGTAAACAAAAAATCAGTTTATCATTTCTTGCGAACCGAGTCATTATAACTGTTAAACATTACGCAGGATTTCAACTCTGTATTTATTCAGCGTTTAAAAAGTAAAATTTGTTTGTTAAAACACAAGATTATGGCTTCATTGAAAACCAAGCCATTTAAGAAATATGTAATTATGTGCACTTTTGAAATACCCTGTACAGAATAATAAATATACAAAATTATAGCACTTCCTGACGTGAAAATATTCACCAGGAGAAGGTACAATTACCCAATAGGAAGGCAATTATGTTACATTCGATTAAATACAAAAACAATAGAACAAAATATAGCACATATATGACTTAGCTAACAACATAACAGACTTATATTACTTAAAAATGTCATCTAGTGTCTGGCAAAAGAGATAAAGATAAAAGTAACGCATACCTTCAATTAAAACTTTGGTAGAGATCAGAAGGTCTCGTCGAAAAAGTACACTACATTATCGGGAAAACTTTTAGTTTCTTTCATAAAAATTGGTTCCATTAAATATATTTGTCTGGCAAATTTATAAGCGATCCTATGGGTAGCGCCTGTGTTTAAAATTTCAGTAAATTAATTGTGTCGCAGATATTTTAAATCAAGGTTTCGACTGTAAAATGGCTGAACAAATTGTTTAGTTAAGGTGAGAATTGGTTGGCCTTCGATAGTGCTGGCGTAGACCAGAGCTAAAAAAAACTATACAGTGATTCAAAATTGCATGGCAATCTCTCAGGAGCTAATCCTATAGATAAAAATAAACAAAAGAAGTCGGCATAAACATATGCCCAAAACACTTAGCCATCTGTTGGCTATTTTGTTTTCTACAAATTTATGATAACTTTAAAAATTGTTAAGACTTTTAAATTTGGTTTACACACTTTTTATGGTTTTACTGGTATGCCAGGAATATAAACCTTAATATGATTTTTTTTAATAAGAACAGTTTTAAAAATATCATGAAAACTGTTAACGTTACAAAATGTTGTCAGAAACTAAATATTTTTGATTTTAAAAGATAAATAAAATGCTTTTAATTGTTTAATAGCATAAAAGATAATTGAGTTATTGAAAAAACACTTTGCAAGTCACAGCTAATTCAGTTCTCAATGAAATGATGTCCTGAAATGTTTAGTGTATAAATAATCTGTAACTCACTACTGATAAGGTACAGAAATAATAGTAATTAAAAACCAAAAATATTTTGTCTAAAGTACCATTTTTGTAGTTTACATTTTTTAAAGATATTTACAGTTAAAATTTTAAACAATGATTGCATTCGGCCGCACTGGTTAGCTCCACCGGTAGGTTGATGACGTCAGAGTGGTGGATTCTACCAACAACTGTGCGGCCGAATGCATTGGTAGAATGTAATTGAACTGTAAAATTCGTAAGGTACATATTACACTATTAAAATATAAACTTCAAATTTCTTTGATAAAATATTTTAAATGAAAGAAATTTGACTATTCGTTGACATGTCGTGTAAACTTTGACAAACATTTTCAAAAAAGAATAAGAATCAAGTACTAATATATTATAGTACACGGATTTTTTAGGTAACCTCCTAACCTCAAAATAATATGTGTTTATTCTGTTTTCATATATATTATTTCTGTTCCTTTCCTTTTATATTTACAATATGGTAGCAAAATTGACATGGAGTGTTGAAGCTATGAACACTTTATTTTTCATTATGAAAAAGAATATTGTTAGGGAACATTCAAACAAATTCCTACAAAAATCTTGATGTAAACCTTTAGAATAAATTAAAAATAATGTTTAGCATTCTGTAATATTTGGGTTGGCAGTATAGCCTAAGTTTATGTTTTTAGTAAAACTTTAAAAAGACTTTCATTATGTTTACTTTATTGTAAAAGTATATTTACAAGTTTTTTAAGATTAGTTTTTGAAATCTTAAAACCCGTTATAATATGAATTACGATCAACTGTAATTTTGTAATAATAGTTAATAAATATTATCACCAATAAATATCACCAAGATGTGATTAGTTTATATTTTCTTATTTTGTCTAGCTAAGTTTATATCTTTAATTATTAGTGTTATTTCTGTATTATGTTTCTGTGTTTATTTATGCTCTTATTCATGTATTCAAAGAATGAATAAATATACATATAAAAAAAAAGTATTAGAATAAACCGAAACATAACCCCAAAATACATCTAATTAATATCCAAGTTGCTCAAAGAAATTGGACAGGTGTAATATGTATTCTTTGACAAATCTTTGTCAAAGATTTCATCAAAGATCTTTGATAAAAGTTGGGACCAAATATTTGACGAATAACTTTGATAGTGTAATATGCCCCTAAGTTTGGTTTTTGCCGCCATGATTTCTACCGTTGTTGTAGATGATGTATCGCTAATTTATTGTGGTAGAAAAAATGGCGTCCGATAGGGAAGTGATGTCATCTACCGAAGTTCGGTTAGTGGCATTCGGCCGCACTGATACCTACCGGTAGTTACCGGTGAGTGCGGTCGAATGCACCCAATGTATTTAATATATTTTGGGTAAACAGGTAATGTAGTGTAAAAGAGCGTATACAAAATTTAAACATTAAATCTTAATAATTTTTAAAGTTAATGTACATTTTTTATAGAAAGACATAAAATAGCCCATAGACGTAAACTTAGAGTTTCTAAATCAGCTTCTGAAAGATTGATTGACAAGCAATCTAAGATCACAGCCTTCATGACTGGTGCTAAGGGCATAAAAATCATTTATTTTTATTTCAAATTAAACGTCTCGGATTTCCCAACAATATCAGACCTAACTTGAAAGCATGACTAAAAAGGTAAATTTGACATATATCATTGTGGCCTAAATGGCACTAATCTATATTTGCTACACAAACTTTCAAAGAAAACATTAAAATTACAAAATGACACAAGACCATGTGTCAAAAAACCAAGTACAAAAATTTGTTTAAACCATGTGTTAAAGATTTTTAGGACGTCGAATTGCCCTCAATTTAACGGTAGTCACGTTTTTAGTGACTTGGAATCACAAGAAGGTGAAGTATCTTTAAAAATTCAGTGGAAATTCATTTATTCAAACTCAAGTCATAGGTATCGACAAATATCCGAATCGATATCGGGAAATTAAATATTATAAACAAAACAGAAATTTATTGAAAGTGGTTATATCGTGGAACCACTTAAAGGAAATGGTTCTTCTACCGACCCAAAATCGATTACCAAAACTGAAAAGAATAATTTATTTTTGTTTTTTAACCTTTTGCACTCTATTTATTTGACACTTGGCTGCTCCACCAGATCCAATAAAAATATTACTGTTTGCAGATTTATTTTTGTAAATTAGCTAAAAAATTCCTATAAATAGTAAACATAAGTTATTATATATCATTTTGTTCGGAATAAAACAGAGAATAAGGAAAAACTTGTTGAAAGATTAAATACAAATTTTTTAATTGAGTAGGCCTATTTTTAATATAATCGGTCAAAAAAATCTATCGATTATTTTGTTTTGTAATGAAATTAAAAATAAGAATAATAGAGTTTAGAGCTTTTAAAATACTTTATTACACTAAATGTGACCATAAAAAATAATTTAAAAAATATTCTTGAAGTTTAACAACATTTTTTTATTGAGTAGGCCTATTTTGAATATATTAGGTAAAAAAAATAAAAAAAATATGTTTTTTTTAATGAATTTAAAAGTAGTAATAAAAATGATTAGAGCTTTAAAAATAGTTTTTACAGTAAATATGTCTGTTTAAGTATGTCAATTGTATTTATATTTATTCAAAAATTTATTTTAACAATAACATTTTTGCGAAATAATGGTACATAACCACGATAACGTATAGTTTAAACAGTTGCCATTTCTCAACACAAAATAAAACAAAAACAAGATCTTTACATTAACACAATTTACACAAAACTGCAAAATAATAACGTACAGTAAAAATAAATACCACTTGAAAAAGCGTAAACAAAAGTTACAAGACTCAAGATAAAAGACGATGCTATTTGTATTTCTTGATCATGACTGGCAAACAGCTGCTCAACTTCAGAGAGATATAAAATATATTCAACAGCCAATATAATCTATCACTGGTTTCTAAACTGTTTTAACAACATTGAAGTCTCATTAGACCGAAAACCACAGATTCTACACTTGTTTAGAACATAGAAATCATATTAAAACGTGTGTCGGAATGAGTCCGACAGTGGAGCGCAACGGCAAATTAGCGATGTCGGACTGAGTTCGCCTATGGAGCGCAAAAGGTTAAATCATGTCAACACAATCTTTTTCTATCAATACTTGGTATCAGTTGAAGTTTTACTGTACCAATTATTTCAGTTTTTATAGAGGTTTAAAAATGTAAATTGGCTTACTAGTTGGTCATGTGTACACAGATCGTAGGAAGTATTTATTTAAGTAGATATTGGGAAACAAGGAAAGTATAGATTTACAAAACAAAACTCGGGGAATGCATCTGTGCCACAGACACCCAATTTAATGATAATAAACATAGAATAAGAGTTAACCTGGTTTTATTTATATAACTCTTCTCCCGAGAACGATATCTTTTTAAGCAAGACACTAAGATGACAACTTATAACTACAATTGTTTACATTTCCAATATATAAATGAGCATTTGTTCTTAATAAACATGATCATATAAAGAACCAGGAATTTGTGGTCATCACTCTTACTTATACTAACTAAACATAAACTTTGGTTTTAGCAGAAAGTAAACAGAATATAAAACCTAAAGCAAAAAGAAGTTTGCAGTGAAATGGTTGTGTTAAGTCGTATCGGGTACAATGTTATACTTTAAAAATTTTAAAAAATAGGGCTACAAACTAAAAATAAATACTTTTAGAATCTATCTGTCAGTCAAATTACTCTGGAAAGGTTAAACAAACTTACTGTCTGTCTGTGCACACTAATCTCCACAGTAGCTAAACCAATTTGGCTGTGGAAGTAATGAAATAATCTCCATGAACATTTAGTGTTTGTTTCGTCTAGATCAGTTTACAAATAAAAAATATATGTACAAATTATATGTTTTAAAGTGTGTACATATAGTAACTAACTGTGTATGGAAAACCAAAACTGACAGTATGTATCAAAATTGCACAAACGTCCCTGGAAGTCATCGGGACGAAATTGTAGCAGAACATCGTGGAAGGTACAATGACCCCGTTACAGATGAAGTACGGTATGTGGGTTGGCGTGCGAAACACGCAATGCACTGTGTATTGAAAATACACCCAATACGGGGGTTGGCGTGAGAAGCACGCAATGCACTGTGTATTGAAAATATTCCCAATACGGGAGTTGGCGTGAGAAGCACACAATGTTCTGTGTATTGAAAATTCTCCCAATACGGGGGTTGGCGTGAGAAGCATGCAATGCCCTCTGTATTGAAAATGCTCCCAATACGGGGGTTGGCGTGAGAAGCACGCAATGTTCTGTGTATTGAAAATACTCCCAATACGGGGGTCGGTGTGAGAAGCAGCAATGTTCTCTGTATTGAAAATTCTCCCAATACGGGGGATGGCATGAGAAGCACGCAATGTTCTGTGTATTGAAAATTCTCCCAATACGGGGGTTGGTGTGAGAAGCACGCAATGCACTGTGTATTGAAAATACTCCCAATAAGTGAGCTGGCATGCGAAACAAGCAATGCACTGTATATTGAAAATACTCCCAATAAGTGAGCTGGCATGCGAAACAAGCAATGCACTGTATATTGAAAATACTGCTAATACAGGGGTTGGTGTGAGAAGCACGCAATGTTCTTTATATTGAAAATTCCCCCAATACGGGGGTTGCCGTGAGAAGCACACATTGTTCTGTGTATTAAAAGTTCTCCCAATATTGGGGATGGCGTGCGAAACGTGCAATGTTCTGTGTACTGAATATCCTCCCAATATGGGGGTTGGCGTGAGAACCACGCAATGTTCTGTGTATTGAAAATACTCCCAATATGGGGGTTGGCATGAGAAGCACGCAATGCACTATATATTGAAAATACTCACAATACATGGGTTGGCGTGAGAAGCACGCAATGCACTATGTATTGAAAATATTCCCAATACGGGAGTTGGCGTGAGAAGCACACAATGTTCTGTGTATTGAAAATTCTCCCAATACGGGGGTTGGCGTGAGAAGCATGCAATGCCCTCTGTATTGAAAATGCTCCCAATAAGGGGGTTGGTGTGAGAAGCACGCAATGCACTGTGTATTGAAAATACTCCCAATAAGTGAGCTGGCATGCGAAACAAGCAACGCACTGTATATTGAAAATACTGCTAATACAGGGGTTGGTGTGAGAAGCACGCAATGTTCTTTATATTGAAAATTCCCCCAATACGGGGGTTGCCGTGAGAAGCACACATTGTTCTGTGTATTAAAAGTTCTCCCAATATTGGGGATGGCGTGCGAAACGTGCAATGTTCTGTGTACTGAATATCCTCCCAATATGGGGGTTGGCGTGAGAAGCACGCAATGTTCTGTGTATTGAAAATACTCCCAATATGGGGGTTGGCGTGAGAAGCACACAATGCACTATATATTGAAAATACTCCCAATACGTGGGTTGGCGTGCAATGCACTGTGCGTCGGCCGCTTCTCATAGTGTTCAGTGTCAACTAACATGTGCGTCCTTAGCAGTGAACGTGTTAAAAGGGTTTAAATTCAAATCCCCGGTCCTGACCTGACCCCCCCCCTCCCCCTGAAAAGTTTTCCTGGCTACGGCCTTGACTTAAGTTGATCGCCTACAACGCATTTGTGAAAACGGGTTGAATTTTGAAAGAATGCGTAGACAATACAACTTGTCATCCAAATATACTACTTGTGTTTTAAGAATATCAAAACTATTTTGTATCTAGTGTGCATTATTTGTTGGCCTCTTAGCAACGCACACTAATGGATGCTTTTTTACTGTTAAACTTCGTTCGATAATTTTGACAATAATTACAGTTCCAATAGGAAACCGAACAGATTACAAAAACTTACTTGCAATGTTTTTAACACAAATTTGCTGTTTAATAATTCTCCATTAAAATATTTACATGACTGCCATTTTGTTATGAATTATTGGAAGAAGTTGATTTTTCTTTCAAACTAGGTATTTACGTCAATGAGTAGCGTGAAAAATTTCATAATTATATATTCTGTAAACTTATTCATTTAGTAACTGATTGGCATAATTTCTTTTGTTTAATACCTTAGGTTGTATAATACAAACTCAACCCATAAGGTAGGTTATTTCTTCAGAATCAAAGATTAGAATATGATATCCTAATCACTGCCCTGATGAGCTTGGAAAAGTTCTGTCCATATTTTTTGTTTCTGGTGTAACCTTTACGTTTTATAAAAAGGACTCTAAAATTGATACAAGAAACGTTTAATCGTATCAAAATTTACTGCTAAATCAAGAAACATATAGGTGAGAAATTACTGCTATTCTTGCCAACAATATCAAGGCGATATTGGGGTTTTCATATTGCAACTTTAGAATCTATTTATAGTTCTTAAATGTGTGATCTTCTGCAGTTTTCAAAATATTCCAAACATCTTAAAATGTTGATTTAAAACTAATTACTCCCCATTAAAACAAAGTATGAAGCTGAAACATTATGAAAATTGAATAACAAACAAGCAAGGCAATGTTTAGAGAGGTTTCAGCATCGGGAAATATGTGTTGATATCTTTCCTCAATTTCTGAACATCAGAACAGAACAGAACATCGATGAGTCTATTTTGAACCATCCAAGAGCGAGTAGCGTACGAAATTATTGACAAGTTTAACCAACAGCTTAATATTTAAACAAACCACCAACTCTAAGGTCTATTTCATACATAGTGAGTCTAAAATATTCCAAACGGCAAAACAATTAAACTTTTACCAGTACAGTTCATAATGTTTGCTCTAAAACATAGCGACTAGGAGTAAACATACTTTTGCAAAGTGATATAAAGGTTGCGACATCGCTGTCCTATTAGAATAATGTTAAGCACAAACACATTCTACCAAAATTTTTTATACAGGGTTTGTATGAACGAACTTATGACTTTGGAAGTTCTTTTCTCAAAAATAGGCAACAGTCTTATAATTTTTGGTACAAAGGATATCCTTTTAAATTGGTTTATTCATTCATGATAAATACAGTTCAACATGTTGTGGTGGCTGGAATTTTGTCTAGTGATCTTAAAACGTCCAGTGCTAAGCAAATTTCATATTTCCTATGCTAGTAGCTGACCTTTTATTTTGTATATTTATAGTGTAAATGAGTAGAAATTACTTGATTTTTTAACCTTTCTACGTAATTATCACCAATATTTTAAAGCGGACGCACATAGGCTTAAAATTGGCGTGCGAAGTGTATTGAAAATTCTCCCAATATGCAGGTTGGCGTGCGACGTCGACATGGGGGTTTCTGGGTGCATATAAATATGGTGAGCAAGTAGATCACAGTAATATTCTATACGGCCATATTGGGGTCTTTTAACCCTAGAAGCGGCATGGTTAAAGCTAAAATTGGCCAGCCCGTTTTTAGCGTTTTGCAAGCATATTTTTAAAAATTCGCCAAAAATAGTAAATGAACCCCAATCCAAAAGTGTTCAATAGCTTTTTTGTAGAAGAAACTTCAAAGAATTCAAATATGCCACTAAAAATTAGTTTATTTTGAAATTGTAAAAGTTATTAGCTCAAGAAACAAAAAATGTT
The DNA here is from genome assembly GCA_018207615.1 of Philaenus spumarius. Taxonomy (NCBI): domain Eukaryota; kingdom Metazoa; phylum Arthropoda; class Insecta; order Hemiptera; family Aphrophoridae; genus Philaenus; species Philaenus spumarius. The sequence goes on from JAGFPH010008582.1 coordinate 53,324, forward strand.
CAGTAACGAAAGGAAAAAGTTCAACTTTAGGCCTACATAAAAAGTAGTAAAAATTTTTTGTAATTTTTTTCATAAATGTAAAAAAGTTTTGTAATTTAGTTCTAAATAGAACTGTATAAAAACATTTATCAATTTCAAATTTTTTATTTTGAAAAAAACAGTTTTTATGTTCCAAGTACATGACTGGTAACAAACCTAGGCCTAGATTGTAACGTCATTTACTAATATATGCTTTGCCCAAAAATGAAATATTATTATAACAAAGTGTAGAGGATAAATCAAAGAAAAGAACGGTATACTTGTCTTTCCTTAGTTCACAAAAGTGTTTGAGTTATATTTTTTTGAATAACAAAATGACATCAATCTCATGAAGAGTCGGCAGTTGATATGCATGCGTCATATAAACACCGTGGGAACCCACGCGCCAGACTTTCTCACCAGAACGTCCTAATTCTGTACATTTCAATAGTCGTCTAGACAGACAAAAACCGGTTATTTCTGGATTATTTAAACACGGTTACAAACTTCGGACTTTGCTGTACAAAATGGTGTAAAGAAATCTGTCAAAACATTTGATATGGTAGGCGTAAAATGACTTGACAAATGGGCTGTTTCATTGGTTGAGAAACGTCCAATCGCAAGGGTTTACAGTAATTGTTAGGAAAATTACTAATTTTATAGTGACATCTGATTGGAAGACACCAACAGAAAGATAAAATCTTGACGAATCCAATGGTATCGTTATAATTGCCAAAGAAATATTAGTTTAGATGGTCTTAAACGTTGAAGAAGTGGAAAATAACAGTACAATTGTATGGAGATTCGCGCACGGAAAGCACTGTAGACCGATGTGCATATTTTAAAACGATGATTACGTATGTAAATATACGTTTTACGAAAAAGTTGTAAATACAAAAATTAAAGTTTAATTCATTTCCTTTCCAATGGTGCCAGTTTTATAACGATTGGATGATTCTAAGTGGGTTAAATTA